>JXSR01S067539.1:0-24003 GCA_000969725.1 Ophiothrix spiculata | reverse complement strand
TTGCTGACAATGACTGACCCCTGTGTCAAAATTGTGACGCACCATTTATGGAGTCTGACTGCCCTCATGATGCCGGGTCATGATGCAAGTTTGATCGGTATCATGAGGATTTAAATGTAATATGTATGACAAAGAAAGGGGTAAAAAATTATAGAGTCTGATCTGAATAAGGCATGACGTCCAAACACATTCGCTCACCCGAGAGACATTCGCTCGCGATGTTCGCTCCGACTTATTTGGTCAAATTGAGAGTTAATGACACTTACAATACTTGAACATTGGTTAAAGAGATGTTACCATCAATTTAAATAATGCTAACATCGATTTAACCAATATTCAAACATGGTAAGCAATGCTTTACCTCTATTTTAGAGATTATTTCAGAGCGAATATCATGAGCGAATGTCTCTCGGGTGAGCGAATGTCTTTGGACGCCAAGCCTAATGTAGTTTTGGGTGCTTATGAAATCCCAATCTTGAGCAAAGTATGGATTATGATATCAAACCTACACAGGGTTCACATCTCCTGTTTCCTTGGACAAGAAACTTTCCTCAAATTGCTCCGTTATTAAAGTCCTTTGTCCCCTGTATGAATGCCTCACCTTGGGGTACTGCATGTAATGCTTTTGTATACATGTACTTGGTGAGTTACATTTAAGTTATAAATATTGACGCACCAAGGTTAAGTGACTGACAACGACGCACCCCACGGGGTACCTTGTGACGCACCAAATGAGTAAATGACTGTACCCTACGTCACTATTCTGATGGTAAATGACCCAACAATGATGCACCATCCCCGGGGGTGATAGGTGGGTCATTACAAATGACAGCTGTATAAGATTCACTCTTGCTTTTTCAGAAAATCACTTTGATTTACTGCTTTTCATCAGCCTGTGGTTTGAGTGAAAGAATATATGTAAGAACAAGCAACCTGACTGTACTAAGTTGACATGCAATATCTGAGATGACACATCACGGGTGTTATAACACCATGTGTCTCTTGATTATCAGAGCGCTATATAGGTCACCTTATATGTTGTCAAGTAGAACTCATCTGTCTTGCTGGTAAATGCCAACAAATCTATATCAACCTTGCTGGATGGCCCCAGTTATCTAGCGATTGTAGTCACACATATTAGCATAGATCAGATGTAAGCTAAGACATCTTGTATATAGCAAACTCTGTTGATAAAAAGACTTCAGTCTTAAGTTAGTGTTATTAAGATGTTGTTAACATAGATCAGATGAATTGAGCTTTAACAACATGTAGAAAACTCTTGATACTAAGACCATCAATCGTTTATGTTACCGGGTATTAAGATTTGGTGATGATATAAGATGCTTTTATCATGCAGAATAGCCATGGTAATGGAAATTAGTATGTGTTATTAGGGTTTTTGTGTTTACAAAGTTTGAGTTATTGAGGTTTAAAAAGTAAACTGATTCATTGGACCCAAATATGACTTCTGAATGGAGTTGTGTGTCTTTGTTCCTTGTTGTGAGTAACTTGTAATGTTGCACAAATGTCTTACTTGGTATAGCAATATCAGTGGGATTTACTTTAACGTTCAAAAACCTGCCAAGTAGATACTTGGATCAATGTCTTGAAAGAAGCTCACAATTTTGTGTTTGTCAGTTTGCTATCTTCAGGAGAAGAAGTGTAGTGGTTCACATTTAGTATGACTTATATGCTTTCTTCGGTAGATTGGACATGTAGCTGTTGTTATCTTCATTGGATTGCAGATACTTGTATATTGTGTTCATTTTAGGTATCCTGGCTCACAGTGTGTACTATCTTCATTGGATAACAATAGTGGCTCAAATTTGTACATCTATATGCATCTAGATTAAACTATGTTACATGTTTATGTTATCATCAGTAGATAGCAGTAATGGTCCTCATGTGTACCTCAAATGACGCTCTGCATTATGCGATCTTCAACATATTGCAGTAGGTGCTTAAAATACTTTGTCTATTAACATGATATCTACAGTAGACGCTAATAATTTGCACATTGATGTCCAATTTTTGCTACTTCAAGTATAAGCAGTAGACTGTGTATTCATGAGCATGTTGTATTGCTATGACATGATTGAGTTGATGAGCCATGCACAGTGATAAAGTGATGGATTCAATGCACTTGCTACATGATTACAGCATGTACCAATGCATAATTTACTTCATCAGTTGGTGTGCTTGCACATTTTACCATATTTTTCTGGAGTGTGCTACAGTATGCAAATGTTTTCTATACACTAATGCAGGCGTCACTTTGAAGCCTGGATCCACCCTCCTCACGTCACCTTTCTTCACCTGGGCCAATTGTTTATCACATCAGGATTTCACCACTACTTCACTTGCTTGACAAAAACCAAAGGCACGGTATCACTATATCTGCAAATTTGTTAGTCCAGGCTTCACCCTTTGATTTATTTCCAAAGGTGACGCTTCACTTTTGTCAGCTTTGGCAGATCTGAAGCTTCACCACCGTTTCACCATACTGAAAATTACGTAGTTCAAGCTTCACTATAATGCATATATTGGGCAAAATATGAATGTTATTATAATCTTAAATAGTATCAAATTACACATAATAGAATAGATTTTTTTCTTAAGACTAAGTTTTATTTTGTTCACCAACGAATGTTGACAGACCAAGCAGAATGCTATTCAGTGTAGTACAGTCAATGTCAATGTTTCCGAATTCGACAGACTCAGTATAACAGGCACATGACACGTCAAAATGTGAATTCATATTGTGCACTTAGGGATTTGGTTAAGCTTACAAAAGTAAAATATTTCAAGTCCTAAAACTACAATTATTACTCGGAACTATGCTTCATTTGATCAGTATATTTACTTTTCCTTAAATCTTAGTTAAAAGTCACTAAAATTTATCGGGAAAGTCCCGTTGTTTGAACCTCGCATTGATCGTCAAATTGTTCCAGATCGCCTAGCTCTAGATCCTGTCAATCATGGGCTAACTTCCGTTTTATGAATGAAATTGACCTCTGAACTACGGTTATGTGACCTCAAAATGACATTGGACTGTTCCATTGTATATAAGTAAGAGCATTTCCCCTTCTATTTATACAAACATACGGCGACAGCAAAAATCCAAGATGGCGCCGGGTGTACAAGTTGACGCTGTTGTCAGTGATCATAAAAGTTGTTGAAATGTTTGAAATGCACGATTTCGACGCGACTGACGTAATGGATTCGATGTCTTATCACCAGGAAACACAAATCACACGTCAAAGCTTCACACCTTTTAAAAACTTTATAGGTAGAGCTTCACCAAATGAAAATAAAAGAACACCAGGACTTCGCTATAAAAACAAATATATTGACCTGACGCATCGACGTCGAGTCGGCGTCGATATTTGGCGACCCGTGAGGAGGGTGGGTCCAGGCTTCAAAGTGACGTCTGCATAAAGAATTCATTTTTAAATTCTGGTTGTCACTCATGGAATATATTTACTGTATCTCTGAATATGTTTGGAATCAGGATCTGCAAAGAAGTCTCGAAGTGTAGCATGCACAGCTTTAAAATGAACCTGACCACCATCCCATAGTATTCAAAACAAGGTGGTCGAATCAAAATGGTGGCGAGCACTAAGTCACCTTATTAATTTGATTGAAACACACATAATTATAAAAAATACATAAAAATTATCATCAAGTTTCTTCAAAGTTCAGTTTTGAACTCACACACTAACCTTTTTGCTATGATGACTATTTCATTAGTTATTTGGAACAATTTGTCCGAATTTAACAGCTACTGAGTAATCCGGCTTCCACGAAAATTCAAGATTGAAACGTCATTATCAGCAAGATGCCAAATGAGTTGGACATAGAAATAAATGATATAAGGCCAAACCATAGTCAGCCTCCAAACAAAATTTTTCCTACCAAACAGTTGGTCGTGACGTCACCAAATATTTGCCATCGAATTTAAGGCTAATGAAACTTGATTATTAGTTTCCCGTCACCCGCCCTCATAACCTTTTCAATTTTACCAAAACTTTCATTATTTTCAAAAAAAAGTCAATTATCTGAAAATTGAAATGGAAATAATCAAAATTGAAACTCTGAAAATGTCTGACATCCCCTGCTGATCATTATGAGCAGTATTTTTTAGTTGTAAGGGTAGAGGATGTGGTAAATAATGAAAATTAAGAATTACCTCATGTTTCTATAGATTGTAAAAATTGCAAATTGCTTTTCATAAAAACAAATTCAAATCTTTTCTCAATCTGTTTGTGTTGATGATCTAAGCATTAATACATGTTTTTAGACAGTCTTTTATTAACAATATAGGTAATAATCATGTAAATGAAAGTTTTGACAATAATGAATTTTTCCAAAATAATGGATATTGAAATCATGACCTCATATTTTTTGGAAAAAAATGTGACGGGAAACTAATAATCAAGTTTCATTAGCCTAAAGTATGAACGGGTAACAAACATTTGTTCCAATGTATATGGCAATTCAATAACATGTGCAATCTAGCATGAAATTTTATTTGGTCTCAACTCGGTGTTGAAGTTATTTTGTTTGGAGTCACTCGTCATTTTGATGTCACGACCAAATGTTTGGTATGAAAAATTTTGTTTGGATGCGACTATGGTTTGGGCCTTAAATGTAAAAGAGCAAGTGAGGAAACCTTGGTTACTGAATTGTGGCTGGAAATACCAGGTATGCTGTGCTTGGTTAGGCACACGCCTCCAAACATAAGAATTGATCGCAAAAAAAAAAATACCGCCTTAAGCAACCAAGCTTGATGAAATGTTTCCCGTTGCTAAAAATGTCATTGCCTATTTCATTGGTTACTAATTGAATTCAATTCTTTTTGTTTTCTCTTTACAGGTTAATGGGACTTTGGTTACACAGTCCAACCACTTAGAAGTGGTCAAAATGATTAGATGTAAGTATGCAATAATTTTACTAAAAAAACAACAACAAACAAATAAACAATTGAATTGAACAAAATAATTTGAATGTCTGCCTTGAAGTTCTAAAGCTTACATAAGAAATTTAAGAAGTTTTGATGTTGAAAGTCTGACTCATATAAATGCCCCTCGTTTTTGATAATGCAAAGCCTTTAAACACAATGGCCCGTATTCCAGAAAGATGTTTAGCTAAACCATTGTTTAACTGAGCATCAACTGTCCAGGAATGATACGCATCATTGCAACTTTCAAGCAGAACAGTTCAATGAGTCATGCTGTTGACAAGAAATAAAACCTTGATTTAGCTAAACACCTTTCTGGAATACGGGCCATGTGTTTATTAGAGACTAAATCAGAGATTGACTTAAGGCGCTGCAGAGTTTCGCTCGTCTTAATTGCTCCAGGTGAGCAATTTAGAGCTCTTTTTAGATTGTGATATTTTCTATTTTTATTGCTTTGAGCCTTTGAGTTGCTCTTCATATGCTGACCTAAACAGCTTCAGGAGAGGCATTGAATGCTCACCAAGAAGGCATTATCAGTATCGAGAAGTTAACCTCCTACAATCATCAGTGATGCAGACATCAACATTATAAGTATCATCACAACAGTGTTTAAACAATGTTTAGCAAAGCAAACATTGATAATATACGCCGGGGAAGTAGTGACGTCACATTTATGATAATTAGCCCAACACGTGCGATCTGGTCCCAAACAAATGATCATGTCATGAGTAGTTCCACTGATCATACGTATTAACAGCATAGACATGATAGGCGTAAGTAAACATACAAATCAGACTGATTTTTCTCGGTTGGAAAACGAAAATACAACCTTCAGCATGAACACGCCGGCATGTTCTCCCTTATTTTTTTTTTAGACGAAAGTTATGGTATAAAATCGGAGTCGGACTTTTTTCCCCATAGACTTAACGTGTGGCAAAAATGGTCACACCGTTTGTTTGGGTCCAAAATGCACGTGTTGGTTGATTAACATAAATTATGACGTCACTACTTCACCATAGGGGATACTGGGGTAATTATGGCCTCCTTTAACCTCCTACAGTCATCGGTGATGCAGACATCAACATTATAGGTATCATCAATATGTAGGACTACAGTGTTTATACAATGTTTAGCAAAGCAAACATTGATAATATAGGGGAGACTGGGGTAATTATGGCCTCCTTTAACCTCCTACAATCATCGGTGATGCAGACATCAACCTAATATGTATCATCACATGTAGTACAACAGTATTTATACATTGTTCAGCAAAGCAAACATTCATAATATAGGGGAGACTGGGGCAGTGTTCCCGCTAAGGCTCTATGTTGCGAAATTGGTGCAGAAGCTCAAAAAATTGGGGCGCAAGGGGTTCCCGAAACAAAAAGTAAAAATAGGGTATTAGTTATACACAACGTTCACTTATTTTAGTTTTATTCAAATGATATTCAAAATTACTCTCATTTTTGAGGTGATCTTTCAGAAATTGGCAATGGCAAGATGTATTTTTTTCTTTTAGGTTGCTTTGGCGCCAAGTCAAATTTCTTAGCAGGAACACTAGACTGGGATAATTCTAGCCTCCTTTAACCTCAATCACCGGTGATGCAGTGTTTATACAATGTTTAGCAAAGCAAACATTGATAATATAGGGGAGACTGGGGTAATTATGGCCTCCTTTAACCTCCTACAATCATCGGTGATGCAGACATCAACATTATAGGTATCATCACATGTAGTGCTACAGTGTTTATACAATGTTTAGTAAAGCAAACATTGATAATATAGGGGAGACTGGGGTAATTATGGCCTCCTTTAATCTTCTGTAATCATCGGTGATGCCGACATCAACTTTATAGGTATCATCACATGTAGTGCTACAGTGTTTATACAATGTTCAGCAAAGCAAACATTGATAATATAGGGGAGACTGGGATAATTATGGCCTTAAACTGGTTTATACAATATTTAGCAAAGCAAACATTGATAATATAGGGGAGACTGGGGTAATTATGGCCTCCTTTAACCTCCTACAATCATCAGTGATGCAGACATCAACATTATAAGTATCATCACATGTAGTACAACAGTGTTTATACAATGTTTAGCAAAGCAAACATTGATAATATGGGTAGACAAACATTGGAAGATATCTGGCCTCCTTGAGACATGAAATCAAACAGTTATAGGCAATAATTCTGTGTAGCTGCATGCTAGCGATCCAGGGCACGAGGTTTTGTGGGATATAAATGATATTGAATGAAGTGATGTTTAGTCTACTCATTGAACAAAAGTGTTCAGAAGATGCGAGTCAAATAGATGGGATGGAAGTATGAAAATGATTTAGGATGCTAAGAAAAACTCTGAAGAAATTGGAAATAAGACTTATGTATAGCAGCAAATCTGCTTACCAATCCTTCTATTAAAATTGTATTATGGGAATAAGCTTTCAAGAGTGTAAACTTATCTACATAAGATAGCAAAAAAATAACATATAAATGGACATTGAAAATTACACTACAACTATATTTGAAATAGACCAAAACATGGCTTCCTGAATTTGCTACACACATAATAGTGATAGGCGCTTTGATCCCCAAAATTGCAAAATAACAAACAAAGAAATAGACAGGAAATATGCAGTAGAAGTGTGCAGTTGGTGTTTGTTATGTTCAATATACCCTCACTAAAAAAACATTGAAAACATTAATTAAAGATTAATTAGATTGAAAGTGTTTCACTTAGAAATTGACATCAATAATTACATGAAAAAAATGTAACTGATTACATTACATTCATTTCCTAGAAGAGTTGGTTTAACATTTTATAACAACAAGGATGTGTTTTCTTTGCTACATAAATTATTGATGGAAGGTTTAATGCACTTTTTCTGCTCAAGAAATACTATAGGACTATCAGAGAGAATAGGCAAAGTTAAAAAAATCATGTTTATTGTCCCTGAAAAAAAAATCAAATATGTCAAGTACATATTTGATTTTTTCGTAAATTAAACTTAAACATATCATTGCATACTGATGGACAAAAAGCAGTTTAAGCATGTTCCTTTTGTAGTCAACCCATCATCATTATAATCACCAGTGTCATCGCCATCACCATTGTTATCGTCACCATCGCCGCCGCCGTCGTCGTAGTCGAGGTTTTGGATGTAAGATATATAGCTCGTCCTCTGTTATCCCATAACCTGTAAAAAATAAACCAATTTAAGACAGCTTTTAAGTTTGACATATTTATACCTTTTTGAAATCCTATTCTGCACTAAGATAAAGGATACAAATGGGCTCTTTCCTATTTTGAAAAAAAAAGAAGTAAAACAGCCTGCCGCTAAACATGATATTTTGTTTAGTTTGCCGTGCTGGTTCAATGATAAAATAAGCTCTGTTACAAAACGATAATAATATACCTAAAATGCTTTTAGTTTTAAGTAATGGTTGACATTTTTATAAATTGCCAATTATTTGAAATTTTGTTAAATTGTAAAACAGTGTAATTTTCAATTAGCACTATAATGATATAGCTGCACTGATTTCTAGTAGAATTTATCAAAGAAATGGAATGATAAATCATTGCCATAGTCCTCAAGCAATAAAGATTCAAAACAATTGACTTTAAAAATGATATTTTAAAGTATGAAAGCGCAAGAATGTTGACATATAAAAACAAAACCGGATTTCCAAACTGGCATACTTTCCCCCTTCATTTTGTGCATAAACACCATGAATTCTATCTCTACTCAATTACGGCATTATTAGCTACACCTTATTCCCAATAGGAGTATAGTCTCTGTAATTAAATTAATCCATATATAGCACTATATACAATAACATGCTCTCTGTGTAGGTTGCAGCCGGGGGGACCGCTCGGATACTAAAGTGGTACGCTTGCTTGTCACGAGCGCCCTAAAATTGGACCTTTAATGGCGTAATTGTTGTGTGAAAAATACACCCTTAAATGGCACAAGATGATGTAAATTGCACAGCCAGATAGCGTAATAGCACAACGGTGTAAGATTGTTATACCGTTTTCTTACAAATTAGGTATTAAAACGCATACAATTGAAGTTATTCGATCATTTACATGCATGGAGTCATGCTTATTTTCTCTTGTTTCTAGACAATTTTATGCAGAACATGTACAGCTTGATAATCAACCGAGTAACTTAGAGTGAAAAGTGACCCATATAGTTATACTGTAGTGGCAGAGGTAGCCTGAATTTACAACCCTAAATGGCGTAAATTGTGCTAAAACTACCCTTTTTCCCAAAAACATAGACGCCATTGGTGTGTTAAAATCGGACCCTTTTTTAGCCATTTTTAATGATGAGCACGTGTACCAATTACCATCCAGATCAGTCCCCCCAGGGTTGCAGCTAATATCACAGGCAAGTTGTGACAATATTAGATTAGCGAGTCCAGTCACACTCGCCTTAACTAGCGTAAGTATGCCGTTGACAAAATGATACAAATCCAATAGGTCCTGATGCCACCGGCTATGTATGAAAGTACACCAAGCATGCTAAGATGTAGCAATATATTGGTACCACGCTGCAATATTTCGGTATGCTGGATTTACCATAAGATTTTCAATATTGGTTGGTTGTACTTCAATGTAATTGAAGAAAATTGCCATCTGCATGAGTAGAGGTTATAAATTAGATTTGAATAAGATCCTGAATGATTTCCAGATTACAAAAATGATGAAAGGAAAAATGTTGATGGTGACAGTTGATGGTGACATCAAAGATAAAACTAGTACCGTTCCCTTGATCTCCCCTCCCACAGACCCAGCAATGTGCACTGCCAGCTGTAGGCATGTTGGACACTGGTGGGTGTAGGACAAGGCATTGAAATCATGGCTATATCAAAGATGGTGGTGGTGATGATGATCTTGATGGTGACTACTGATGATGATGACAACAACGATAACAATGATGACAAGGCACAATTTGGTGCCAAACACCAATGTGGCTCGCGCAATGAGATTGTAAGAGGTGTTACTAGTGAGGAAATGATTTAAAAATGGCTGTTATATTAAAACTGTTGATACAGTTGTATTTTAGCCTTTTTTATACTATACAAGTGTTTGCGAACCGTCCGGTACACGTACATGCATTGTAATGTATGCAGAGTTTCTCCCCTCCAGGTACATAGCTCAGTGGGGTAGGTAAGGGTATGTCAAGATTACGCATGTCCAATGTCAGCCTCTACCTAGAAAATGAAACCACTTTGTGCTCAATACTACACAATTTTGAAGACAGAACTCAAATTTTATATTTTCTTTATTACAGGTTGTCATACTTTGAATATTCCTATTGCTACTGAGATAAATACAACTCAACTGAAGTCAGTCGGTATAAAATATTTTCAGGCTTTCTTTCAAATCCAAAATTTCCCCATTGGCATCTCAGAAGTAAATACTATATAGCTCGCGCGTCTGCGCACGAGCAATAATAGTATGATGATGACCCGGGGATGATGACAATGGTGATGTTACCCAGATAAAAAGCAAGAAAGTAATAAAACCTAAGTTGTATGCATCCAGCAAATTATAAAAAGTGAAAACCAAGAAATTGACCAAAGTCCCAAGTACATTCTAGATAAAAGTTTAATATGAGCTCAAAATTCAAGGCCACATTGACAACTGGATATTGGATTGGGATTCAAGAGGTCTACAGTTTGAATCCCATGCAGGCAAAAGTAGGCATTTTTAACATAGTGATTTCCGTAGAAATGTCTTGTCTTAGGACATGAATCATTGGCCAAAAAGTTAGCTTAGATTTTAAGAATCTTACTACTTAGTTCATGAAGCAAGATTAAGCATTTTGGTTTGGCGCGATCATGCAAAAGCACCAAAATTTGCGCTTTCTATGCTCCATCATGCTTTTTATAAAGATAGATCCATCTAGAATTTTCAAAAATTCTCCACAAACAATCTTTTACAATGCAGTTCACCAATAAGCAAAAAAGACCTGATCATCAATTTACTAATTATATGAACGTAAGTTAAAACACATAGCTCAAAAACTGTATTGTGTCGTTTACAAGTGAAATTTGTGTACAATGCCACAATGCATTTAAATAACTTTTGTGTCGTCAGTATTATTATTTTAGAATTGGAACCCTTTAGAATAGATTGCATGATGTGATCATCTAATCTGTGTTTGCTTAGAAATTGTGTGTTCTTGGTTGACTAACAGGGTTACCAGGGGATCGTGCATTTTCACACTTTTTGACATGGCTTTTTCATGATTTTTGCGCTTAAAAAACCCCCCAACGCTTTTTGCCGTTTAAATCGTGCTAAACCCCGGTGATTGACTCTTAAAAGAATTGTATATTAAAGGGTTTCACTAAAAATCTGAACAGCTTCATTTAATCTCTAGCTTGGGATTCATACCATCATTCACTGTTTCAACCAAGTATCTCCCAGGCTCTATGTATTCAGGCAACAAATTTGTCAACAATGAGCCCAGCATTGACACTGACAATGACAAACTTATCAATCACAGCCACAATGATTTGCAGCAGCAAGAAATAAGTTGAGTTTTTCAGGTCATGGTGTATGATTGCATGTTTCATCATTGTCCTCTCTTGTTAATTAAGTCATTTGTTTTTCTTTTTAAATGGAATTTCTTGGCAAATTGGGTAATTTATTGAGTGAAATTTTGCATCAAGGTCTGAGTGGAGGGTTTGCTTCCAAATTATTGAATAAAATTATACTACTTTTCGAGGGGGTAAATACAGCGTTTCAACGAAGGGAGTTTTTGTATTATCCTGTGAGGAGTTTAGATGATTTTAGATAGAGAGTTTTAACATGGGGAGTAGTGTGACACTGTAGTGGAGCTGTCCTGATCAATGTAGGGATCTTAGCTCGTTTCCTGGTTGGGCTGTTAGCTTAGATGTTTACTATCATGGTATAAGTCATGGATTTATGTCCAATTTTCTTAACCTGAGCAGTAAAATGGTGATCTAAAAGTAAAATTGAGAGTAGCATATTAACATGTGTGTAGTGTGATGTGTGGCATACTTACCAATGTTTTAACTTACAGAATGATCTCCAATGATACATACACATTGCTCACATTGCCAGAGTGTATCATACAATATTCCCCCTGACTGAATTGAGCATTTATGAAACGGTACATTACCGATATTGAAACTAGGTTCCTGTATGTCCTAAAGCATGAGTGCCTTCAAAGGATAAGTGAATTGCATGAATGATACTCAGTTATTACTCACAGCAACCGTATAAAAGCCAGGTATTTTCTTTGATTTTTATTGGAATTCTAGTACAGGTATATTTTGATCAGTGTTGAATAGCCGGGCTTTGTAAAATATAACGTTATGTTTAAATTATTTTTAGAATGGTTTGCGAAAACATGTTATGCAGGATGGCAGATCCAGATCGTATAAATTCAACTATTTTCATTTGAATAGGATGTAGGATGATATATCTTGCCCTACCCTGGAATTTTCAGGTGTGCAGAATTTCAAAATTGAAGAGGACTTATGTTACTATCAAATTATAGCATGAAAAGCAACTGATGTTTGAAAATTACAATTATTCTGTTAAAGGAAAGTCTGTTATTCTTCCATACATGTGTGTATTGTATGCAAAACAAGTTTTCCCTCTTTTGTACTTAACTGAATGAGTGAACTAAAATCAGTCTTAAATTAATTCTGGGAAATGCGTTTCTATTGACCACATAACAGCAGTTATTTGATTGCCAGTGAGGATTTGGTTGCTCATTTGTCTATAAAGGTCAGATTCCTTTTATCCATTTGCGGTGTGGTTGCGTTGCGTATTGCACCGTAAGGGTACTGGTAGTTGTATAATTTAAAGCACATGATTGATTAGTATCAGGTTGAAGTTGAGATTCAATTTTGACGGTCCGTTTTCAATGCGATTCCGCTTGCGTTCACTATGCGGTGCGTTTTGAATTGATATAATGGTTTTCATCGAGAGCGATTCCTTTTATCTGGTCCGTTTGCAATGCGGCTATCCGGAAACCAATGCGTTTACTTGAATCTGTCCCTGGAGCGTCTGTTTTGAATACGTTTTAGTCATGCGGAAACTTTTCAATTAGAGAAGATGATGAAATGAAACCGCATTGAAAACGGATGGACAAAATTGAATCTCAGCTTTCAACCTGGTACCATTCAGCTCCATTCAATCGTGTGCTTTAAATTATACCATTACCAGTACCCTTACAGTGCAAAACGCACCACAACCGCACCGCAAACAGATAAAAGAAATCTGACCTTTAGTGTAGTTATCTCTTTAAGTCAATTCATCCATGCCATCTAGGATTTTGATCTAAAATAATTCTTGAATATTTACAGGGAATGTGTTTTGAGTTGCCCTGTGATATCATAAGTTGATAGCCTTTTGTTGTTTGCTAGTGGTAATTGTTGTATTGAACGTTCCTATAAGTCATTTTCTCATAAATATCGGAGATAGTGAACTATAAAAGGTATTTTCTAGGAAATGTGTTTTTGAGTCACTCTGTATTTGGTTGCCCCCCCAGGAATGTTGCTTGCTCATGATAATTGTTATAATGAACATCTCATAATCTTGAGTCAATTCTCAATACATGTAGAACTCGCTGTGATAGATAAAGGTTTGATGCACTTTGATTCTGATAAGAGAGGTACAGTTATCCAGGAGGAGGGGTAGTCTTTGGAACAAGCAATATGGTATATACACCTACCAGATTTGTATTGTATATCTTTTAATTACTCTTTTGTTCCTAGAAGTACCTCTTATTTTACACCAAGAAGGGTTACCTTTTTTGAAAGAAAGAAGATGGGCACTTTTGAATGTAAACCAACCTCCCATTGCTGCTAAATGTCAAAGTTAATAAAACTATGCCCATTCTGTTTTATCAAGCACCATTCCAGGTATACACTCCAGGTCAAAAGTGTTTGCGCACGCTTAAATACGGACAAAAACGTAATTATTATATCAAACAATCAAGACTCTGAAAAAAAAAACATATTTTTTGTGGGTGCCTAATGTATCCAATATAAGTAATCTATGTTTCCTTTGATATTCAATCTTCCATAACCACAAAAATGGTCAATTTCCTGGACCACATACAAGTACACCACACACACTTTTTGCTATGTACCTATGTAGTTTATTAGTTCAGTGCTCGTTATCACCGTGTAGCCGTAACGAATATTTTCAGGTCATAAGTATTCCAACAAATGTGCAGTTATGTTCTTGAACTCTGTTTTTAAATGTGTGGAAGAAAGTAAATAGTATATTTAGCACGTCATATTTTCAAATCCAGAAAATCTAATTCCTGTTGAGTTCTTTAGATCTATATATGCAAAATTTAAATCCGAAAAAAATGACGCAAATGATGAACGGTTCTCGAGATATGGCTGGTTAGAGGTTTTGTGCGCAAACACTTTTGACTGGGAGTGTATTTGTGTATCCAGGCAGTTCTGCCTCTAATTTAATACAAATAAGTGATTCTGCTAAATTTAATTTGATCTCTTGTACTATATTTTAGATTCATGGTTTTATTGTCATATTTGACGAAAATATTGAATGATTTTGAGGGTTGTTGTAAGTAATTAAAAGTGACTTTATTTTGCTTCGGGAGTTTTGAGATGTACAATATATGTATGCATCTAGAGAAAAGGGATGCAGAACAGTTTGCTAGGAGAGAAGATAGATTGGAATAATTTAATGTAAGACTTGACTCTTTTAAAAAAAGACAAATTGGGTTGTAAATAATATAAAAGATAAGCCTTATGTCTAAATTAATGTGTGCTTACTTTAAAAAATCCTTTTCTTATTCTTTTTATATTAATTTTATTCCTAAAACATTCGTTTTGCTCTGAAGATATTGCCAGCAAGAATATTGGAAATTTTTAAAAATTCAACTCATTTACATATCTTACATTTGCCTGTAGTTTGGTTATGGCACAAACGAGTCACGTCTTGAACCACAGCTCGTACAAGAGAGCGCTATATGAAATCACTTGGTGCCTTGTCAAGGTCAATCATTTGAACAGGAACAAATTACTCAGTATATACACAACATTGTCTGTATTGCATAACAATGCTTTCCTCCCGGCTTTCCTGTTCCAAGTAGTGACAATTAACCTCATCACCACACTGCTAAAACAATTGCCTAACTCACTTTTTCCCACTTAGGTTGTCATCTTTCATTCTGTATAAGTCACCAGCTTTAAGTTAGGCAATTTTGTAGAACATGTTCAAGGTTACATTTGTTTTTATTTGTTGTACTTATATAATGTACCCCTACTGTAAAGGGCCAATTCATTCAAAATATCTGTTTGTGTAAAAAGGTGAAGCTGGTTTTAGTGTGTCTGTCAAGATGGTCTCACGACCAGCTTGACGTCAGGAATTTTAAGTGCGCACAACCTTGACGCACCTTGAAAATTTTTAGCCAAGCACGACAAGCCAATATATTGATTTCCTTGTTGAGATGGTCGCTACGACACATTGTTTTGAGTCAGAATAAATTCAACTTTTCTTGTGAAAGACCATCGCTGCAATATGCAAATGTCTTGTGCTAATCATGATGGCTGAAAAATTGAAATCTTGTTGTTGTCTGCGCACTGCAAGCTACAACTGCGACAGCAACTTTGAAACCATTTTAAGTTACGCAATAGTTTTTGTAGTACAATGTTATATTAAGAGGCTGGGAAAGTATATGGCTTCTTCGATTACATTGAGTGTCATTGACTGCCGTTCATATCAAGTCAATTGGGTGCCTGATTACTGTGTTTCTTTGTCTCAAAACATATCATGGTAATGAGTTGTATTGGAGGAGTTGTCTAAGTGTCATTTATGTGAGTTTGAACTAAAGAGGCATCAAGGTGTCAGTGACATATAGGGTAGATTGGGGAAGATGGTTATCATTGTCAATTGGCACCAAGTTAAACAGGTACCTTATAATGCCATGTTTCAATGACTGTCATTTGAATTTTGTACTAGACTATTGAATAACTCTTCTGTATCCCACAAGGAAATGTTTTAGGAGAATTATTTCAAGTAAGAGATATAATTGAACTGAATAAGAGAATGTGTCACTGAGGAGAACAAAAATAACTCCTGTATAACATTAAAGTAGAAGAGGTGCTCCCCTTCCCCAATTCTTTGATTTTTCTTCATTGTCTAGCTATGAACTGATTTGTTGGTTCATATCCATGTAAGTAGTATGTAAAACTTCAAGCTTGTAAAAGGTATTTTAAGGTGAATTGTCATTGACTGAAATAGAATAGACTGGGGATGGTAGTAATCTGCACTAAGATGTTTGGACCTGAATTAATGTCCAGTGATCTATCCTCTGCACCTTAAATCAGCATCCAGGTTAGTGTTTAAATACATTTAGTTGCACTTTTGCAGAAATAATTGAGCATCTCTGCAGAATTGAAGTTGGAGTGTAACCCAGCATTATTAATGTCTTTTTGTCTTTTGATCGTAATATGGACCATCTGAAATAAAGAATGATCAAAATCACTAACTTATTTACTATTCTTGTGTCTTTTCATTTGTTTGTTTCAGCGGGACCATATGTGGCTTTAACATTACTAGGTAGACCACCGGGCTCTAATGGGCCGCCTCTCCCATCACCACATACCAACACCAGTCCTACAACTAACCAAACTTTACAGACCGTGGTAGGAGATAGCACCAATAGACCAAAAATTACTAACCCACAGCCAGCTGATGTGAGTACAAAGCCTGGGACTTTGACCATGCTAGGAATTGGGCTCAAATCAGGGCTGGGACTGTAGCTCAAAGTTTCCACATAAATGCACCTAATATACCATTTTGTCAAGTTCTTGTCACAGGGGGAAATTGACCAGTCATAACGATTGTCATGCGTCAGCAGTGTCAGTTGATTTAAATTCTGAAGTTACGCGTATGCACGGACTGCATGGAAGCTCGATTGTTTGATTATTATGGACGCGATTTTCAGGGAGCTTATTTAGAAGATAGACTTTAGCATGTGTCTATCAGTGAAATTTGCTTGTAATTTGGCAGTTGCAATGAAGAGAATATTTTGGTAGGATAAAATGGCCTACAGACTATGCTCTGATCAACACAAAAAGGCGGGAATTGTGAGGCTTTTCTTCATCCGCAGGTTAACATAATCCCACTTACACACGCGCCGTAGATACTGATGCGCAAGTTACACTGTTAAAGCGCTCTGTCTCCTGCAGCTGTGCTGTGTTTAGCTGTGCACACGCTTATCTGTATCAATTCATGATTTGAAGAGGTCCGCCTATTTGGTGTTGATCAAAGTATAGAAAGGGTTAATCTTGATATACCAACCAAAATATGCAGTAATGGAGCTATATATATTCTTTCATGCGCCAGGATTCACTTTTGTGGCAAACAAATTTAAAAGCTATTCTTTATATGCATCATCTGTTAATTTCACATGCAGTAGTTAACTTTGTAAAAAGACATGTACCTTTCATATAAATTGCTTTAATTTTGCAATGAAGAAGCAGTCTGTTATAAATTCTCATTGCAAACATATGTCATACATTGTCATTATACACAAGTCTGCACAAGTGACATTTCTGTTGATTTTGCATTCATGACAAATTGTTCAGTACTTGTAGGCAAGTCATGCCATTGGGTTCATTGCTTGTCATAGCCTCCTACTCTATAGACTCCAATTTAAATGTGAAATAGTACATCCTTACCATAATAATGATGAGGAGACCTGAGTAGCATACATCAAGCCATGCTAAATCTTTAAAGTGCCTTGCTTTTGTTCAATCTCATCTTTTATTATAAGCTGAAAGTTTAGTTGAAAAACAAACAATCATAAAAAGATAAAAGCAACTACCATTAGAATTCACTTCTTGTCATTTTTCAATCAGGCAAGTGTACTTAAAGGGGTGTATTATGATTGTGATATGATCAGAACCTCTTCTCTTTTCTATCGATGTATAGAGATGAAAAAACAATTACATGTTTGATGAAATTCACTAAATTTATTTCTAATGATTTTTTCCCAAGTCAGGAATCTTTTAGAACTTGCAAAGGCTGTTGTTTTGTAATTATCAGCTGAAAAAAGTTGGACTTTGAAAAGATAACTAGGGAATGAAGATGTATATCATGGTATACCTCTTAAATCTGTTTTCGTTTTTGTCAGGAAAGAAGGTATCGCAACAGACTTGGATGGTACTATAACCTTGAACATGTATGGAGACAGTCGTATGAGGCGGATATGTTTATAAACAAAACCATCATATTTCATGTGACATGCCATAACCATTAACGTTTTTGTTATTTTATATCCATGTTTCATGTTACCCGGCTTTTATTGATGTAGGCTCAGAAAATTGCTGAGGCGCGCAATGAACGACTCAATACATATCGTAACATGTTGGAGCAGGAAAAACAACTCTATGAAGTAAGTATCGGTTTCATCAATAAATCTGCCGTACAAAGGAAAAATGCAGTACGTGCATAAATAAAACATAGCAGGCACTTCCAGTATACGTCCAACTTCAATTCACTTGTTAGAAGGTTGTATGAACATATGTTTCATATAGTAGATACTGCCTTTTTACTCATGAAAGTTACAGTCATTATGTTCTTATTTCTGAAAGACTACCAAGGTAAAAGGAAGCAGCTTTCATGTAAGATGATATGCACTTACTGCGATCTTTGTGAGGCAGAAACACTGAGGCTATACTCAATAAACCTTGAAGTACATGTATACAGCAAGCAAGCAGACTCTGTTACAGGATCCATAGCGTATCTCTTGTATTCTTCAACATTGTTGACTGGTGCTTTTGTGTTGTGTAAGAGACTAGCAATGATTGATAAGGATTTATGAAGACCAAATTACTGTGTTGTAATATATTTTGAACATGAATCCTTCACAATTTTTGTATTATATTGGCCTATTTTGTTGCCACCACGTGGAAAAACATTGAACATAAGTTTATTTGAATATTCAACAAGATTAGGTACGTGGTTATGATTTGGAAAATACAGACGTAATTTATTTCCCCGTACGGTAATATTGGTTTATGTTCATTAGCGGCAGCTTACTGTATACTTCAAGATTTATATAGTATAGTGTCAACCTATATTTGTTGTAGATCCTTCTCTTATTACTTTGACTTGTATGTCAGAGGGGACATCCTCAATGGGGCTCTCCACATGGACAAATCGATCTGCACTTAGAAAATCTAGATATATCTAGATTAAACTGCATTTCAGTAAATGAACACACAAGCATAAGTGACGGTGCATGCACTTAAGGATATTTGCGTTATTTCCACTCACATGCACATCCCAGCTTGTCAATATGAGCTACTGTAGTAAAGTCAGATTGATGCGCATCCATGCGAACACAATATGCCTTTCGGAAATGTACATTAAACTAGATATATCTACGTTTGATGCTCCCTTGTGGAGAGCCTCATCTTTGTGCATGCGTGTATGTTTATTGCACTGCAGCAATGAAGTGGGCCAAAGAAGGTCAGTTCGCTCACGCCTCATGTAGTTCAGATGGGGATGACCGGCAAAGCTTTATTAAATCGAGTCTTTTTCAGCATGACAGTACATGTTTTTGTTTAGGCCCAATTACATTTACAGGATATTTCATTTGCAGGTATTAAAGGAACCACATTTTAACTGCATTTATTTAAGGTCAATCTAAGTATTTCTGACTTTGAAATTTGAAACTTCAGCTTCTTTGATGTTAGGATCCTGAGGTACATGTTCTCAGCTTTGCTTCTGGAACTTGAGGCTCAACTATGTAACATTCAACAGCAGTAGTACAAATCTAATGGAAATGCAAGAAAGTTGTATTTGTAATAGTTGCCATTATCATATAAGTTTGAAAAATTGATAACTATTGTCCAGTCTTGGGTCAGTGGTTATTCAAATGGTTCTTCAGATCTATGACAGTGTCAATTATAGAACTATTTAAAGAATAACTGACATATGAGATAAATTTTCAAGGTTTTTGTTGCATTATAGTGACAATAGGCCTATGTTTGCTAAATATAGCATTTGGCAGCCATTGCAGATACGACACTCTTGCAGTTATATGACAAAACACGCTTATTTCAAGGTCATAAAATTCAAGGCATATGAGGCTGCTTTTAATGAATGCTTTGAATTATCATTCAGGATTTCTGACATTTGGTTCTGTGAGGTCTATGAACGATGTTGGGAGATGTAAGGAACTCTTTATTTATTTATTATAATAAGGATTGGCAGAGAATTTGAGCGAACACACGAAGCGTGCTCGTGCTGAGGCACTCGCTTGTGAGGTCCATCTAGATGAACTAGGGATTGCAAGCAAAACAATTGCCCAAATATTTGTTGATGATATTATAAGATTAACGTTGATTTTACCAGATTCTTCACATGGTTTACATAGTTACCATTATGTATCTTTTTTGTGCAAATATATAATTGATGAGATTTTGCAAATAGGAATAATAAGTAGTCTAAAATATAATGTTGCCATTAAATATAGAAACCTATTAACTCAAATGGTTCATTTATTTATGGCCCGTTAGCAACCTGTCAAATATGATAAACTCCTGTTTTATAATGCTCAAACTGTTGCCATGGAAACAGCACACTTGTGCTCTGAAATTGGTGTACCTTATCTGATTTCGATCCCGATTTTGATATCTGTACTATTTATGTCTGGATTGGAAGTGGCCAAATTTTTGTGGGTGCTTTAAAATTGTCATGTCTTGAAATCTTTCTGTAGGTAATGTATTCAAGTGTTGGATGTGGTAGAGGTTTACTGTGAAATTTAATTCCCATCAAAATTTGTGTTCTTTTTATATTTAGATCAGTTTCATTTGAGAGCTAAACCCTCATAAATGCCAGTCATAAAATAACATCCTGACTCTCTCCCTTATATAATGCCTTGGTTTGCACAGGAAAAATATCAACATATATACCGTCTTGTCTTATTAAAAACAAGAGGACGTGGGAGGGTCTTTCATAAATATAGGATGAAATTTGAGTGTTATTTCTGCTGAGAAGCGCCTTGTGGGGAAATTCTGTCAAAGTGTATTCTTTTTCATGAAATTTTGTCTGTATAAAATGGCAATTTGTTAAAAAGGTAACAAATTTGTCATTTCAGGAAATATTGTAACATCCAGTGGTGTCTGGATCTTCTTTCCTTAGATATGTGTTTGCCTATCTAATGGGCATCAACATTTGCATTGAAAGAAATAGAACTAAATGCGTTTATGATTCCATGGAATAAAAAAGAAATAGTAGATATCCCAATTAAGCTCAATTTAGATGGAAAAAATTGAACATGGAACTCAGAATGCATTAGATGGACGACCAGGTTGTATGGAGCCACATAGAGGCGTCTTTAAGATTTGTCCAAAAAGCATGTCATTTTAGTTGTAGCAATCTTTGATTTATCAAATCAAGCTTTATTCAGGGGCCACACAACCAAATAAATAAATTTCTCAACTTTTAGTAGAGCATGTTTTTTTTAACAGTTGGAACAATAGGATTATTATATAAAATCATATTAGAGAGATTTTAAATTTATCCAAATTTACTTTTAAATGAAGGGATCTTTAATTTTTTAAATGATGCTTTATTTAGGGGCCACACCACTTATAAAATGACTCTCTTACTCTTTATGGTGTAAAATGTCAATCTAGGAGAATCTCTTTTGTGATGTGCAAAATATGTTTTGGAGATATACTTATGACTTGGTGCTAACTGATTTGTATAATGTTCTGTTTGGTCTAGACTACAGTAGCCAGAAACTACCCATTGGTTTTATTGCTGAGCTTTGCAAATTCAAATATCAAAAGCGTTTCCCTGACTAAAGGGCAAAGAATAGGAAATTGAACAAGGAGGCTTAACAAAGGGAATTAGACATGTTGTAGATGGAATCTTTGAAGTTTTGAAATCTACTAAACCTTTATGTTGGAAGGGGGTGGAGGGGAGGGGAGGGGAGAATTATCATCTGTATTGAAATGTGTGTTTGGTCACTACTCTTGACCAAATTGAATATTTGTTTTCAAAGTATAGTTCTGTTCATAAGAATATGTGGGTAAGTGATTTTTGACTTTCCTACTGTTCCATATAAGGACAGTAATTTTATATGCCCCTTGGCAAAATTCTTTTGCTGGTTCTCACAATTCTAACCCACTGTGCTCTGGTGTTGCAAAATAAGCTTGACACTCAGGAAAATTGGCTTCAAGTGATTCTCTGAAAATGTGTAAAACAATTGCATTGGCTTGTCAAAATCAGCCAGTTCTCAACTCATAACACTTGAAAATGACTTCGCAACAATCATCTGAAAGATTCGTTTTTTTCCCTTTAAAATAATTAGCCCAAGTTCAAAAACCTAAGTGGGCACACTGGCTGTAGGAATATATACCATTTTAGTCATTGATTTCTGTTTGGTGCCATTTCTATATCATTCCATAAAATATATTGAAAGTTGCCAATTTTGCCATATCTTCTTTGTCAGTCCTCATGTAAACCCAAGATGATGAACAAAAACGACAATCAAGAACATAGGCATAACATTAAGCTTGAAATCAAATGTCAGTCAGTGTAATTTACATGAATACATCGGTCTAAGGAGAAATAACAGTCGCCTGCTTTATGTGATTTATGTTATCGGGTCTGGAATGGCTAGATGGAAAACTACAATCAAGACAAAATGCGTAGGTCACTGTCACTCTTGTTTTGAAACTTCTACTTTTCTTGATAATAAAGCATAGGATTCACACTGTAAATTGTAAAACAGGTTGTTAAAAAGGAGCAAATTATGGAAAAAAATTAACAAATGTGAGAAATTTGCTCTAAATTCTAAAAAGTGAAATACACACAGACAAATGTTGTCCCTCAAATGACACTCACTCAAAAGGGTGTAGAATGTTTCACACTAGTCGGAATATGAGAGTTAAACATGCTAGACCCTCTCAAGTGTTATCTGAGGGACAATTTTTTTCTGTGTGATAGTTAAAATTTTTATGTAAGCAAATAGAAAGATTTGATGCAAAGAACACACGTTTTGATCCAAAAACAAAAATTGTTTATTCTGATCAAAAACCCATCATCACTGATGTGCTAAGCATGTAATCAGCTACTACTGAAATATGTACTTTCAGATGGAGTTAATTTTCAGTTGCTGAGGTGAAAAGCAAAAATATTTCCAGAAATCATTGATTGGTACTACCATAACAACAAAGTTAAAAAGAAAATTTTATTTTATAACCTAAAAAAAAGAAGCCAAATTGGATGCGTTGACTATGAATATGACAGCCAAGTGAAACAACGCTTTCTTCCAACTGTAGTGCGTGTGCTAGTTTATTGCTACAATGTTTCAAATTTAAGAATCAATATAATTCGTAGCACCAAAGGGCACAGAGGAAAT
This sequence comes from Ophiothrix spiculata, assembly GCA_000969725.1. Classification (NCBI taxonomy): domain Eukaryota; kingdom Metazoa; phylum Echinodermata; class Ophiuroidea; order Amphilepidida; family Ophiotrichidae; genus Ophiothrix; species Ophiothrix spiculata. The sequence goes on along the minus strand of JXSR01S067539.1, from coordinate 628 downwards.
TGAATGAGGAGGCTTGTAAAAGTCAATCGCAGTCTGTAATAGGAGCTAGGAATTGGGTCCTACACAAATCTGGAGGGAAAGCTGGGTTACTTGGTAGCACTACTTACAGGCATACTGACTTATTATTTACTAACTTGAAGTATGTTAGTATGTTAATATTCAAAAACTGAATATGTTGTATCTATATAAAGGGAGAGAAGTTGCAACATGAGCTTTGTACTCCCCCTAGTCAGTGGAAGAGCTATAAATCATGGTTAGTTACTTTGTATGACCTTGGGCCGATTTCACTAATATTTAGCGATAGACCTAATCGCTAACCCCATTATGATCGCTAAGTCAAAAAATGATTGCTAAATTGTTAAAAATTCTCGCTGTTTAGCGATCATTTTTGGAGTTAGCAATCAAAATGGGGTTAGCGACCATTGTTAAATGTTAGTGAAATCAGTCCCAGCACTACACTTGCTTCTAAATTTGGTTTGCAGACTTAATCAGTCTTTGCTTGATTTGAATTATATGAGATTCAGAGTGCAAGAGACTTCAGGTCTATGTTCAGATGCTTCACATAACCATTGCCAAGCATGTCCCGGTTAGAGCACGGGACTCCTAAAACAGAGGTTGTTGATTCGAG
>JXSR01S067536.1:0-13537 GCA_000969725.1 Ophiothrix spiculata | reverse complement strand
GGACAAAACATGATTCAATGTATTTTGGATATTTATTTACTTCTTTCGAGTAACACTGATTACGTCACTGCCCAAGAAGTGAATCTGGGACCCCCCACCCGATTACTTTAAATTAGCATATCGCCATAAATAGCTTCATTTCTCTTATACCCTTCTTACTAGTAACGTGAACAAAAGTATGGAATTTAAACTCTGATCTCATTCGAAAGTAGATTTCTATGTCAATTCTAATTACAATCCAAAATTTCATCTTCAATTTTTTAATAGTTTTGTAGATGTGACATAATAATTATTGACAACAGTAAAAGAGAATTGTTTTTTATTGCTTGATTGTCAATTGTACACAAAATGTGCATACATACAAAAATATAATATTTACTTACATTCTTCGTGTTGGCAAACATTTTGAAATAATTAATATACTAGTAAAATAATGTATTTTTTAATCAATGTCGGCTTTTTGGTCATTTAATATAAATTTTTCAATTGACTTAGATATCATATTTAACATTTGTTAATTTATTAGATTTTCTTCTCTATTCCGTTGCCAAAAGATACAGAAGGTACAGAGACAACCTTATATATATATAGTAATGTATATATGTATATATAGTAGATGTTTTCAATACATCTGTTAATTGTATTTCCTTGCGTAGTTGTCAGTTACAATTCTTTCCACTTTATCAATTTCAAGGACTTGGACTTAAAAACGAGCTATATGGTAATAATTGTAATGGCCTTAAAATATAGTGTCAAACCATCATATTAACCTGAGATACAGGAGTAAAATCAAATAGTTTTGTGTTACGTGTATTTTTTTTAAATATTGAAATCGAAGGTATTCATCTACATAATATATTGTGTGTCAACTAATGATTAACCAACCATAAGCCAAATGTAGCGTCGGTACTTTTTCAACGCAAACATCCTCTTTGACGTCAATGGAGTATGTAAATATTGCGTATCTGAATAATTCCTCATATGGATTGGCCTAATTCAAACATTCCACCTTTTTAATGGTTTTTCTTCTGCTGAATAGTACTATAGCAGTTATTTGAGAAAGTCAATAATGAAAAAACTGTCACGTATGTTTTAATTAAAGTAAGAATTTTACTTTGACTTTTGAAGTAAACAACTGAAGTAGCTTGCCGATACTCAAAATTTTACATGAACGTAACTCCCTTGGACACTCAAATTTGAAAATGATAGGTATGTCCGGAGCGGAGGACTGGGGGTCTACTGAACTGATTGTTAGTGACAAATGGGCCTTTGAACCTGATTTTTGAGGGTCTAGTGAACTGAAATCTAAAAAATGTCACAATTCTTTACCAATTTCTGTAGTTGGAACGTTAATGTTGTATTTGTCTTCAAAATGGGAGTCTAAAGAACTGAATCTTACTGAAAATGGGGTCTGATGAGCGGCCTGGAGGCCTGAAAACGGGGGTCTTGACCGCTGGACAAAGATACCCTGCACATACATTTGAGTGAGCCCCCCGGAAAGTAAGTACCCTTATGCATTTTGGACTAATCAGAATCAACGCGGTTTTAAATTTATAAATCTTCTAGTTTTAAACGTTTCTCCTAATAATAATACAACGGTGTGTTTATCTCTGTCTTGAATCAACAAATTGCAGTGACATAAGGTATATTATTTTTGTATGAGCTTGAGATATATGTGACCAGTTCTATCTTCCTTTGTCAATACATGTGTGAATTACTTTTCAAAATTTTACACAACATTGTTCAATTTTTGTGTCATCTAACATCCTTGATTTCTTAAAGAAATTCTTCATGTCTAAACAGAGTGTAAAGCGATGACCGGTAGATATAACAGAATGCATTCGATTGTGCAAGTAAATGTGATTGCAAATATATTAAGAAGTTGAAACCCTATCTCTTGGTTTTTCAGAATAAAAAGTCTATACTTTGAAATATCTTGCATGCTCAAACATTTACATTATTCGCTAAAAAAAGTCTAAAAGATCTCACTGTAGTATACATGACGTCACGTTATTCACAATATTAAATCAACAATCACTGTGTGGTATAGGCAGCTCATGTTATGGCGTAAAGCAAATGAAATTTTGAAGTATATGATTACACTATCATCTTCATTGAATAATAAAGATGTGTGTGAATAAATAGAACTTGACATACTTATGGAACAAAAAGCATTCAACATAAATTGTGTTGATGTCACGCAGACTTCATTTGCGAGTTTTTTTAGTGTTTTTATACCATGCTTGAGGTAGGTCCCCGATAAAGAACATGAAATGTAATGAATAAGTTTACACATGCTCAATATATTCCTCTGTGAAGATACAATTTACATTATTTTCATACTTTGAATACCTTATGTGCTTATGGAATATATTGATAAATATCAACTAATTTAGAAAAATCTCAAGTGTATGTTTTTGTGCATTTTTTTACCATTATTCCTCGTCTTTTGTCTATACCTGGTCTATAATTTGATAGTACAACCCTTAAAGGATATTCCCTATTGAACAAAAAAAAACCTACTCAAAACAATCTTCCAGAGAGCTTTTGCTTTAATTTTTGACACTAAAAAAACTGATGCAATACACCCTACCGGCGGGGTAATGGAACGTAGTTTACGTTTTTAAAGATAAAATCAGAAACATTGCGAAATATAAAGGCTGCAATGTTAACTAACAATCAGCCGAAAATGTTCTCAGTTAGATGATGTTGAAATGTTTTTAGAAATAAAATATGTTAGTCTTAAAAGCATCTAACATAGCTACTTTTCATGTACAATATGGGATGCGATTTAATCAGGTGTAATAATGATTTTACGCCTAACAGAAAATGCAATTATGATTAGTTACAACCCGTCTTGTTCAAACATCATTATATTGTGTGACATGTAATGTTACTTTATACATTTTTCACTGCCATTTTCAAAGACATTTTACGATTTTACGAAATTGCGTCAAAAGTAAATTGTTATTTTGTATGGAAATCATAATCTCCACATTTATCTTCCCAATACGTACGTGTGTACGTGTGTGACCGCACTATTTGTTTTCATTAAACTAAATAAATTATTTTATTAAAGCATACTTGGGTTTGGAGGATGGGGATTTGTGTTTTTTGCTCTTTTTTACACGGAGACAGGGATCTATAATGTCAAAAGAGAAAACATGTTGAAACTGTAAATTGAAAACATTTCATATGTGTGCGTATAAAATATCTCAATGAATAGACAGTTTCAAACACTTTAGACTAACTATACTTTGAACAAAAGTGTGGCTTCCTAAAATTCAACATATATCATTTATTCATTGACTGATAAACAAGTAAAACGTATCTGTGTTGAACACTGTTTCTATTGTGAGTCTAAAGCCTAGTTTTAAAATAACACTTCAGAAGTTTACTGCCTTGAAGATAATTTGATCTCTGCCTACAAACTATTGATGCCTTACATGTGACTTATCATATCGTAGATAATGGCGGATTGTTATAATGAATTTAATATAAGGGTTACTAAAACCAACCATTTTAGGCATCGGTATCTAACATACTAGGTTTTCTAATAATTTAAAATATACTTTTGCAAAAATGAACTAAACACATTTCGTAAAAAAATGAGAGATGTATAAAAATGTCTATACATTCCGGTCAAAGCCTTTCACATTTGCATTCTACATTGTTTTCAATTTGTGTTATTATTTCAGGTGGTCATGTTGAACGTATAGACAAGAAGTGAAGCATAGATGGAATACACAGACATGTTTCATAATTACCAGTGCATTCAATTTTATTAGAAAAATACGTCCTGGGTTTTGCAATGTCAAATTGAAGTTGGTTCATACATACACCTATTACTTGATTACTAGTAAAACGAATTCCGCTAGTCGTTTTATTAAAAAAATCATGTCTCATTTTAGTTCATTAGTGTTCATGGCGTTTGCTTAAATTTTTAAATTAAATTAAGTATTAATGTTTTCTTTAATAATATACCATTCAGATCTTGATTTCCATAATTTAAGTTTATAAAAACTTCAAAGATAGGTTATTCATAATCAAACAAATGTAAGAAAAATTGTAATATCATTTACCATTAAAAATTAAATTAACAGTAAAAACATTTATAACATAAAATTAAATAAAAGAAATATTTGATTAAAATGATACCACTGTCAGGTATTTAAAAGTGACTAAGTTTAAAATTAAATACGCTGTCAAAAGAGTTTTTAATAATATTGCAGGCAAAATATACTGAAATCCGATATATTTCAGCATCAAATGAATACTAAATGTAACACATTTTTCATAATAAACATTAAATTAGATTCGACGTTCTTCTAGAATAGTCAGAAAAAGTAAACTTTTTACTTCAAAATACGTATTATATTGTAAAACCTTACCATCCGATATACATAAGCAATGTTATTTACCAATGATAAATTGACAGTAATAACCAATGGTAAGTTTGTTTCTGATGAAATTAAAAATTAACAAATGCGCTAATCATTAGGTACATTTTGCCCCTATAAATTTAGCAACTCGGAGAAGATTATATTTTCCTTTTTAACATAATAGCTGACAATCTATTTCAAATGTGTTTTCAAATTGGTTTGTGTTCAGATAATAACATAACTTTCAAGTTTGTAAACCATGCCCCACACACAAGTTATGCTTAGATGTATCTTCTGAATACATGTATAAATCTGTCAAACAAAGTACCGGGACAAAGTAAAGGAGGATTTAAGAAAAATGGTGTGAACACAGCTACTAATTCCAGACTCTTTTCAAAACCATTCATGCCATTAGACCTTTCCAAAAAGGACACAGTTAATTACAGCTAAATCCAGTGATTTTTAACAACTCTTTTATAATGAGATAACGGGTATTTTCAGGAGATATGGGGTGTTTTGGCGTGAATTCTATAAGGGATACCTGAGCGTCATGTGCAAATAACTTATGTAATTAATATAAATAAAATTTTTACAGAAACCAATATCATATGATGTTCTAGAAATTTTATTATAATGGGCTTGGATAATAGAAGATGAAAGCATTGTAAGATTACATTCATTTGTTTCTAACACCCTACCATTGATAATGTGTTTAAATGTACATCATATATCTATTGAATTTAATTATTAGCAATGTTATTACCAATGATAAATTGACAGTAATAACCAATGGTAAGTTTGTTTCTGAGGTATTCTCTTGCATTTCAAAATAAAAAAATTCGCAAATGCGCTAATCCAAATAACTTATGTAATAAATGTAAATAAAGGTTTTACAGAAACTAATATCATATGATGTTCCAGAAATTTTATTATAATGGGCTTGGATAATAGAAGATGAAAGCATTGTAAGATTGCATTCATTTGTTTCTTACACCCTCCCTACCATTAATAATGTGTTTAGATGTACTGTAATGCAATGTAATGTAATGATATGTAATGTAATGTAATGTAATGTAATGTATGTAATGTAATGTAATGTAATGTAATGTAATGTAATGTAATGTAATGTAATGTAATGTAATGTAATGTAATCTTATATAGCCACCAGAAATAAGCAGGTCGACTTCGGTATAGCTTTTATTGCCTGTAAATATAATGAATTGAACACAACGGCAAGTTCTATGTGGTCATGTATCAAGCAGCTATATTTTCAATAAGTTTCCTTGGTATCAGAATAAAAATACGATAAACTGGTCGTTCAATTTCAATATTTTGATACCCTCTAGGACGCAATCGAATAGAACATAACATATGCATAACGTACAAAAATTCACACGTGTAGCAAACGTACACAACCGTATGCATAACGAATTGAACGTAATGTATGAGGTGTCCTAACTACGATCATGTAGTCGCGGAGTTTAAAAAAAAAGCCTGACGTCATAAGTATTTCTGAGTCGACAAATAACGATTTTCTTCAAAAATGGCCACGAAATTAAAATGTTGATGTAAAAGTTCCAAATATCAGAATTTTACTCGGATGTTTGCTTATTAAGAAGGAATTTGTTGGTTCTATGACGTGTTTATAGAACTGACACTACATAATAGCATTAATTTTTGATTCTCAACTTCAGCTCGATCATGCAACGTTACTCTGGAAAATTATGAAATTATATATTGTACATTGCTTATTACGCTATGCAAATCCACCTGTTGTTACCACCTGAATATTATTCAAGTGTTACCAAAACAACTAGGTTAGGTCAGTTCCATATGGAATTCAACATCAGATATGCATAAGGAAAAATAAAATGACCAAAGTGGAGCGTCTAGAATCTTAAGTTGGAATTACCCCTTCGGTGCATGTATACAATAAAACATCTTTTTCATCTTGCACAATTTATTTTGATTCACACGGTAAAACAAGAAGCATGCCAAACAAATTTTAATTAAAGTTACGGGGACTTGATTTGTGAGATGTTTTGAGTAGTTCTATACCATATTTGAAGTGAACCAAGTGTAGCAGACATATAATGTTCTGAATAAGTGTCCACATACTCGATATATTCCTTGGTGAATATTAAATTTAACACTTTCATGTTGCAGATACTTTTGGATCTTGCAAATATCTAAAAATCTTTAAACTCTTTGAATTAGAACTTAAACCTCAAATGTTATTGGAAATAAGGTTTAGAACACTACAATTTCACTTGGTGTCGGCGAATGGCTGCATTTAAATTCATGCGAGTTATCAATATTTATATCCACTGTCGAATAGTGTGAGTGGGGTGGATAAGGAAACAAACAACAATTTGACAAAGTGTTGGAATCATGATCAGAACATATACCATAAAGCTCCCTCTTAAGACAGATAAACTTGCTACTTTTGCCTACCACTTAACGTGTTGTTAACCCCAAGCAAATAAACGCATTTGGTAGAAAAGGTGGTTTACAGTTAACCCTTACTTGCTTGAAGTAAGAGAAAATGTGTTTTGCCAATTGTTTTTATCCACATTGTTTTTAAACACAAATAAATCTTTCTATATGTGATGAATCAGTACTCAGGAGTATAAGTTTCAATCAAGTTAGCAACTTTAATTAATTTAATGTAGAATGATAATTTATGTGAGATGATCTGAAAATTATACCGGCAGGGTATACCTGTAGTATATGAACGTCTCTAATGGGTTCAAATAAATGTGAACATAGGCAACGTACGTCAGTTTCATTGTTAGGGCAATCCAGGTAGCAAAAACCGTAACACATTTATTATAAATATGATCAATAGATAAGAATATCACTGAAAACCAAAATTTTGACTAACTTAACGCTAGTCAACAACTCTAAACTAGTCAAACAGGCTAGTCAAGCATGCTTTACTAGCCTACTCGACTAGTTTGTTGACAAGGCTGGACGATGAAATATATAAAATACGAAGTCCGTGAAGATGAACAATAAAGCTCAAAACAAAATCCGTCAATAATGTAGAGAGAGAGGTTTAAGAATGACTTATCAGTACCACCAAAATAGTCAGGTAGCTGCATATAGACATATGATATAATTCACGATACATCAGAAGTACATAATGGAGATATCTATGAGGCCAAACGACGGCACGATGTTTCACATGTCTGTGTTGTCCGCCATTTTGTCATCAATGATAATTCGACCGGACCAGAATCAACCTTACTAACGTAAGCTAGTCAAGTCAGCTCTTTTGTGCCATCAAGCTAGTCAAGCTCTCAGTCTGGCAACCTCGTCAAGCAAGTTTTTGCACGTTGGTCAAACGGGCTTGACTAGTTTACAAGCTATAGTCAACCAGGCTTGACTAGTTTAATATTTAGCTTGACCAACGTAAAACTAGTCAGGCAAGCTGGATTAACATGTCTGACTAGTTTCTGACTAGAATAAAGTTAGTCAAGCAGCTGCGTGACTAGTATATGTTTTCAGTGTACTATTTACTAACCATAACTGAAGCACATATTTGTGCTATATAAACGCTTTTATTAGGGGTAAAAAAATAGCTCAAAACATTTTATATATTAAACTTTGTGTATTGCGGTCACGATGGGACATGATCAAATAAACATTGCATCTTAAGAAATCAAACAATATAGATACATTTTTATGCTTTTGACCTTTTAATTTGAAATTAGACTTAACAACTAAAAGACCTGAAACTATTTGTGAAAGTTAGCGTCCTTTTGCTTTAGTCGTTATTTGCCAAAATTCCATACCTCCTCATTAACTATCAAAGAAGAAGAAGAATGGATTTACAAGCATTAAAAACCCCGTTTAATTGCGTTTGAGTAATTTTTGCTGAACCGTATTTTTTCCATTTTGTCAGAGATGATAGAATTCGTTCAAAACTCTAGTAATTAAATGAGCAACACAGTTATCCCTGAAGCAATAAAGAGTTTGTAGAGTATAATTAAAAATAATACATTTTTCATGAGAATAATTTTCTTTGATGGTTCACTATTAAACTACTCTAATTTAGGTGAGTAGGAGTTTTCTAGTCATTGTCCTTTTGAGGTTTTCAAGATGCAATTTATAAGATTTACCCATCTATAAATACATAAAATATCCACGATTACTATATTGTGGAATACCTTTTTTTTCAGGAAAAGTACCTAAAGCAAAATATCTTTTGAAATATGGATTATATAGCGATGCACTTAATAAATGTTAAGTCGTTCATTACTCTAATAACGATACTAAAAAACTACTGCAGAGGTGTTGATGATTGAGGAATAGCTTAAATATAACACTGTTTACAAGCTTTACCAATATGTCTCCCCTCTGAATATGGACGATTTTGCTGTGGACATTCACAATAAATTGTTCAAAGATAATTATTCCCCGGTGCTTCAAAATGTGCTTAATAAAAAACGAAATATTTGATTAATTCTGTGTATTACAAGTATCCAACCCATGCAGTGAGTGATTAAAACTGATTGATTTTCATGTTATTCCTGGAATAAAACGCTGTAGACTATTCACCGGCGACAAAGCTCTTAGTAGCTGATGCAGAAAATATTTACTAGCTTCCTAGCAGAAAAAATACTTTAAATAAATGGACAATATAAAATTCAATTTTAATCAGGTGCAATAATAATTTTACGCATAATAGAAAAATGCAATTATGGTAGTGTCAAACTTTCATGCTCAAACACTTTATATGTCAATATTTCAAAACCCTATGATATAACACTGTATGATATTTTACAAATTCTTACTTATAACATTTCCACTGCCATTTTTAGATCTCTTAATACCCAAGGTGCTGTGGAACAGGCAATCTTGAGACTCATTTTCTCATTTATTCAACTAACTTCGTTAAGAATAACCTGTTACATTGGAATCATTCTCACTCCCTATACATTACTAATATACTCGCACACGTACAATGCAGCAAGGTATTTATCACTGATTGACTTACTTTAGAAATCAAATTATTTTGAACTCCCAACACGTTAATTCCTACTGTACAAGTGATCTCCACACAAAAGTGTCTGACTGAGCGGGAAAATTTAAAAGAACGAATGTCTTCCCTATTTCACGTTATGTGTAAAAATTCCCAATCTGATCGTGTGAAGCTTTTGAACCTATATAAATGACCAGTGACTAAAAGTACCTTTTTTCATCATGTCATCAAATCAATTTTTTATACATTTTGCCAAAAAGTACAAATTTGCAATATCTAATAAAGAATTGTCTGTCTACAACTGTTTGTCTAAGGTAATTATATTTAAAATTGACGGTAATTATCCCAGTCACTATACTTTACTGCACAACCCGGGCAGTAAGAGGGTGATTTGCCGGTAAGTTGGTAATTTCTGTCCCCTGACTTACCATGCCTGTAACTTTGCATTGGTTTGTTTGTTTGAGCACATTTTTGTTGATGGTTGAGGAACAACACTTACACAATATTTTAAAAGTGTTTAATTGCTGAACATGTGTTTATTTTGTAAGTTAGGTGTTTCTAGAATGTAACAACCCCCCTAAAAAACGATGTCCCTATCCTCAGTGTGTAAACTTTACCTTGCTCTGGTATCGTGGGAAACAATTTGAAAATACAAAAAATGCATTGAATGAATAAAGTATGATGTTGTTAGTAGAATATTTGTTGAGAAATCTATATTTCATCGGTACAATTAAAATTATTTCAATTAACGTAGCGCAAATTTTCTGTCCCTCACTTTGCATCATCGCCGTAACGACCGTATTAGGAAACGACTGTAGAAAAATACTAATGCTTAGCAGTAATAATTCCGCTGGTAGAATACGCGATAGAGCGCTTAGATTCGTAGTAAGGGAAAAGGTATGACAATTTCTCAAAGAAACATCAACTTTAAGTAACCTTTTACTCCCGTCGTAGGTGCGTACCCTTATTCATCATAATCGCCGAACGGTACTGAATGTTAAGATGCTGGAATTATTTTTCAATTTTGCTCGGAGTTACGTTAGTTCTGATGTTTATATACACTATCGCTCGCGCAAAAATCGATCTAATGTGTGCAAGCTCAGGCCAGGCCATGAAGTGTGTTAAATTCATCATCTACCGTAACGTAATCTCCGTAACATTTTACATAATCGCCGTCACAATGTTCCGGTAATACTGTGTGACGTTAATGATGCAATCTATTGTTAAGTAAATGGGCTAAATTAAGTTTACAAGAAATGTCAAATATGTTTTGTGCATGTTGTATTTTAGGGGTTATGTGATAACATAAAACAAATAGTTTGGCTAGAAACGTGCACCTTGCAGCTATGTATGAATTAAGATAAACTATTTTGTGACGGCAATGACTCTCCCATACAATTGTGTGTAGAACGTCATTGCCGTCACAATTTATCAACATTTTCAGACTCATATAACTGTTTGTAACAATATTCCAGAAAGTTTATATGCAATCATTATGGGCTGATATACATCTTGATTGCACACTTTACCTTTGTAAGTGAAACAATTATATTTCTTGTCCAATATATTTTGGTTACATAAGGTAAAAATCCAAGAAAATCCCGAAAAGTTGATCACAGAAACAAGTTTTACATTAAAAAAATGCATGTGGATCATATGAAAAATTAAACAATCGCTAAGTATGTGTAGAAATGTGAAACAAATCTGTCAAATTGGTTTAGGAATTAAATAAACAAAATTCTACTATTTTCTATGCTATTTTATTCATGTCTAAAAGTGTGACGGAGATGACATTTTTGGAGGAACCTCCGACAGAAATGTTTAGAAAATATGGGATATTGGTGGTAAAGATTGACCCCCATTTTTTTATAATTAAGAGATATCCCTCTTTCACAATCAATAAGAAAAATTAATAAAAACAATAATTTAAAATTGTGTTTTCAGTATCCCTAAATTACCAACTTACCGGCAAATTACCCAAGATCAGGGGACTACTATTCCTATTACACCGGGATCTCTTGCATCCCAATCCAAGTCAAGCAATACCAAGCCAAAGGGTGGGTGCTGCCTTGCAGCGATTCGGTGCCTATATACATGTATGTACATGTACATATGCATATCCCGTCTATGAAGTTTAATAATAGTTTCTTGATTTTGTCCAAAATTACTTTTTAGTACTAAGGTCCGATAGGGTTAATATTACTTCCATGTACCACCACAATAATACTTGGATCTGATACGTTATTCTTGATTAAAATACATTGTAACAGAATATAAGTGCTACAAAGACATCTTACTTTTCTAAATAACCTGTAATTCATACAATAGGATACGTTATTCTTGATTACAATAAATTTCAACAGAATATAAATGCTACAAAGACAAATCAAACATTTGCCAGCACTTACTGTTTTCGTATTATTATTGTTTCCTATTTGAATCTTCAAGACCTTCAATATGGATCAATTTAGCGAAGAAAATTGTACTCCAGTTATTTTAGGGAACGTCATAACAGATGTGTATTTGTTTTTGTTTTTTCCTCTCTTTCATTGTACATTTACTGTTTTTATACGAAAATCAACAATGCGATTTTGAATCAAATACAAATATTTGATACAATGATTCCGTTTACTAACTCACTAAAATATGACAATTTGATTGATACCACGTCAAAAGAGTTTGAATACTGCCTCTGTATGTACAGTAAGAAAATATATTCGCACATACCTTATGGTACTTTTACATTGAACAAATCGTGGATATTTTATAGCAAAAGTATCTGTTCTTAATCTAATTTGGCGTCCATTTTGTGGATCGTATTTGATGTATGTTTATTGTACTTAAAATATTAAGTTTGCACCTCGGTTGGGAGTATATTATGATAACACTTTGGGAAGTATAACAGCAGTTTAATTATTCTTAATTCTATATTCACTATTGAATGCTGATATTTACTACCAGTTGGAAAACGGTGCTTTTAAAACAAAATCAAAGGTCTTTAAATGGTATGATTTATATAAGATACTTTCCTTTATCTTACTATAATCAATAACTTTTTAAATATATTAAACCTTTTTAAGCTTTAAGCATAAATAAATTTAATAAGGAGACTTGAACGATTCTGGTACATTACAAAATAATGAAAATTTGTCATAATAATAATAAAAAAAATCACGCATTTTGATACCGTTATTTCACATAAAATATCTTGGTCAAAAAACGTCTCTAAGATAGGAATAATAAAAATGATGTGTCCCCAAAATGGACAGTGTCCGTTTCCCTGTTGAAAGTTAGGTGTTCAGCAATCATGCAAAATATTAGTTGAGTTTACAATACCGTTAGGTATTCAAACACGCCACAGAGTTGCATCGGCGTGGCGTGTTTGAATACCTTTCAACAACGAAAAACTTCCCCAAAACGTATGAATTAAATTCTAAATGTTTTTTGAATTTAACAGCTAGGCCTACTCGTCCTTTAAAAATATTTAGTTTATCTGATACAAAGTGCTAATTTGTGAATGTTTGCTGCTTTGACGTTATCAATTTTTTCCAAGCACCGGGCTTTTGCACGTACTATAAGTACCCGATGCGCGATGACCAGAGCGCCGACTTTTGTGTACTACGTAAACGCACTTCCGTTAACGCCGTGCCGTGCGTAACGCGCTAATTTGAATATCAACTGTAGATTCATCACTAATGAACAACAGTACGCTCCTGTATAAAGAGATTGTTGAAAACAGGCTTGTATATATAATTTGTGTGAGCAAGCTTTTTTTCTAATAAAGATGTAAAAGGGGGAAAATAAGATACCTTACAAATATTACATCTTACAAAAGAACCTGTTAAAGAAAGAACCTGTAAAAGAACTCTTACATGCAGTTGCAATTAGTCATTTATTAAAATAATATAAAGCCTGTTCATTAAAACGAACAAGTATCTTCCTCGTTTGAATGCAGAAAACCTTATTGCTTTTGTGCTTTGACTCTTGTCTTTGCTTTCAGACTTCCAATTTATACGAGTTGCTTCTAGAAGAAAATACTTTCAATTTGTATTAGCTATTGTGGGTCTTTGATTGTTAAGAAAGGTAAACAGCATCGTGCTAATTGGATTTTATAACACTGCGTATCAATTACCAATGCTTTCCATTGTCAAACTCATGTAAAGGAACT
>JXSR01S067535.1:57313-81652 GCA_000969725.1 Ophiothrix spiculata | reverse complement strand
TCATTGTACCTCAAATTCAACCTCCCAATATTTTTCACTCCTTTTCAAATTGAGCCTGTCATATCTCAGAATCTGCTTTGCCGCAAAGTTGCATCTGTGCAGATCACATTCATAAGGTTGTACTGCATTGGTAATGGCTTAAACTTAAAAGTGAATCGTGGATAAGTGATTTTTCATGCCTTCTTTCAGTGATATTGCACATCTAAGATATGACTGGCAACACCTAGACATTGATGGTCTGGCAAGGAAAAGGTGTGCTGCATCTATGAGATGAGTTACCTGCAAAGCATTGTGGGATTATAATGGGCCCTTCTCATCTTTAATTCACAGCACGCCATCACTGTACATAGCAGGGAAAGTGTACAAGTACAGGCACACCCGTAAGGCTTGGAAAAAGGGCTTGCTGCGTTCATGCACAACAGTAAAAGCAAGCTCAAAGGGGTTATTTATGGACAGCAAAAGAGAAAAACATAGGAACGCATTAAAAAGCTGTCGTTTTATAGAATGGCCGATCATGTTCAACAATTATCACAAAATGATGAACATATGCAGCAAGATATAGGTAAGAGATAATAAAAATCGTGTTTTCTTACAAATTTTTGTTTTGATCAGTTTTGACAGGTTGGGTGGGTTCTTCGATATCTTCAGACAGTCTTGTTTACGCGCCAGAGCTCATGAATATTCATGAAGGTCTAGACGGTATGAAACAAAATTATATGAGGATATAAATCCTTAAATCAAATTTCAATTTGCTTATCTGGCAGTTTATTTGTTTTAAAAACATTTTTGTTGGTGTGTTTCACATGATGAATTTAAAATGCTTTTTTACTTTAAGACAGACAAAATAATCTGCAGATGGACCGACAAGAGTTGATGAGTTCCGGATGTGGACTTGTATCATGTGACACGTTATTTCCCATATGGATAAATCGTAACTGTGAAATAACAAATCAGTGTCATGTTCATCTTTTAAATTTCTTGTAAATTTTGTGTGAGAAGAAAAAAAATGATATCTAAAGAAGAAAGCAAATTGAAATATTACTCCATGTTGACTTCATACTTATGTATTCTTTGATTTATTTGTTGCTAATTTTTAATGTCCAGTGGATTGAATTTTATTTTTTGTTATTTTTTTTAGTCTTCAACATCTTATAATTTTGTATTTTGTATACTAGCGATACTGTTAAGTAGGATTTATTTTTTTTGGTGTGGCATTTTAATTTTCACTTAAATATTAGTGTCTCACTTACTTTTTGAATCTTATGTCATAAAATAAAAATATATGAGAACAGAAGTAGGGGCAGGCTTCAGGGGCTGGAAAAGGTGTAAAATAAGGGACCTTTAAATTTCCTGCTACTCTTACATGTAAATTTCCCTTGAAAAGGTCAAGAGTTATATATCTAGAAGTGTAAATTTTCTGCCAAAGAGCTTGCTAAAATTTTTCACACCATATGGTTTTGGGGATTGGGGTATATATTTAAATCTTAAATCCAGAAATTTAGCCATTTAGCAAAAAATGGATAAAGGAGTAAGAAAACTCAGAGAAGAGTGGAAAATATAAGGTTTTTGCAACTTTACAAAAATACTGAAAAATTGGATCAATGCTTTCAAAGGCAAGAAATTATCCCCAAAAAAAGTGAGAAACCTTCTCTAGAACTATTGATTCAGATCAATTTGACTTATTTTTAAAGAATTTATTTTTTCTAGGCTTTTCTGGTCTTCGCACACGGTGAAAACTAAATTTGTAGATCTGAATTGCCATAATTGCAGGCAAGGCAGGACAAAACGTACTTTATTTAGGAACTGTAGATTTTGAAACTCAAATTTATGAAACATTCTATGCATGTTTTAAATTAGGTCGTGATTGAAAAAAATACAAAATTAAACTTTCTTTTTTACCTCTACAAAAAATTATAATTATTAAGTATTGTTATAACTATATCATTCCAAATTTGTTGGAATGCAGGGGTTCACCCATACTGAGAGTTAAAAATTTATTTTTGTACAACTAATTATTGCCAGTCTCTGACTCCACTCTATTCTTTCTGTCATTTCAGTCAATTTCACATTGACTTATTACATCTAAATTATGTGGACAGCGTCAAAAGGTGAAGAAATCAATACTCTACATTATCATGTGGACACTGTACTTTACCATGCTCAAAAGTGCTAATTAATTTTGCGAATCTTTAAAATTCAATTATTTTATTTCTCTTACGATCCTCCATGTGTAACATCAAAAACTGCTTATAGTTCAAATAATGAATCGCGCATAACTTAACAGAAGATAGATATTTTGGAAGATGTTAATAGTAAACTGTAATGTGTCATGTAAAAATATTGTTATTTCAAAAAATTTCATGAAAATATCTAACCTGGTTTAGGTCACAGACGTAGTAGAAACAACATAGCCACTAATAAACACACACGATTATGAAAATTATTGACCGCGATCATAGTGACTAATGACTGATATTGACTAGATAATATGTTATTGATTGTCAACAAACGTCGTCATATACGTTATGATATTTTCTAAGTGGTCGGTAATGGATTTGTTAATCGGTGAAGACAACATTACGTTGTATACAGCTGGTGTCAATTAATTTGACTGGCAGACACAATGTCTGCATACGGTTCTCGTCTCATCACAGTTTCATTTGGAGATGTGGTGATGATGAACTATATTCAATTTTGCTGTAGAGTTAAATTTGAGAAAATGAAATAATTTCGGTGAGATTGTATTTGAAATTTAACATGCATTGATGCTTATATAGGCTCATTCTCAGATAAAGCGTGCAACTTTGCCGTTTTGGTGTCGCTCATGTTCGTGTTACTAGTTTAGCGTTGTTAAGCCTATTACAAATAATTTAAGTGATCTAGTTAATACATTAAAGTCACATTAGTAACATGTGTGAAGCTAAACATTTTAGCATGCCAGGAAAGTAGATAACGATTAATCTGAAAATGCAAAATCGTTACTTTTCCCCATGTCGCCAGCCATACTTTTTACGTTTCATGTGGCCCCGTTCCTAAAATATTCGGGCATTTCAAACGCAATGCATATTTTTTAATAGCCCGTAATAGGTATTAGTAATGACATATAAAGTTTAATTATATTAAGTATTTAATATGACATAATAGCTTTTTAAATCATGTCGCCAATATTGCAAACAGATACGAACCAAATTCTAAAATCGATAACAAAGTGTGAAAATCAATATGTTGATGGATGATTCCGCATTAGATTTATCAAGTAAACTTCAGTCTTGAATAACATATATGTTATATAGAATTATATATTTACAGTAATGATTTACAAGGATATTAATTTCAAAAAACCCCTATGTGACTGTCACGTCGCAACAGATACGAACCACACATTTTGTCGCCTTTTCGCAAAACGCGGTACACTATGAGCGAAATAATACACCACAGTGTAGTATGTGTAGAGCTTCTAATTTAGTGTAAAGATCAAGTTTGTAAGAAAACTAATTTTCTCAATAATGAATATTTAAAAAAAGATTCCAACAGATACGAACCAACAGATACGAACATTAGGTATAGGGAATACAATGGTTAAAAATCAAGTATTTTTAAAACATCTCCCATGCACTTTTTCTTCTTTAGAAGCCATAAGAGTTTATAATTTTGTTTGTTTTTCTTGAGTTGTTAGTAGTCGAAATTTCAACATTTCTCTAACCAAAGTTGCACGGTTTATCGGAGAATGAGCCTATAATGCTTGCTATAAACAGAGAACTCAGAGAATCTCTATTAGCGATCTATAGGCAACCATCCATGATATAAAAGATTAAGAGTGAAAACATAGTCGGCCTCCAAACAAAATTTTCGCTACCAAACATTCGGTCGTGACGTCAAAATGACGAGTGACTTCAAATAAAATAACTTCAACACCGAGTTGAGACCAAATAAATTTTCGCTCTAGATTGCACATGTATTGAATTGCCATATACATTGCACCAAATGTTTGTTACCAGTTCATACTTTAAATTTGATGGCAAATATTTGGTGACGTCACGACCAAATGTTTGGTAGCGAAAATTTTGTTTGGAGGCCAACTATGTTTTCACCCTAACTTCAGTTGTTATCTAACCAAGCCTTTTTTGTAAAACGTCTAACAAAGGGCCCCTTAAACCTCCCATGAACTTGATTTTGCTACCAATAGATAGGTATGGTCCTCCCCTATCCAACGACAAAAAGATCATCAAAATAGGCCAAGGCGTTACATAATTATGACACCATAAAATATTTCTTGATCGGAAAATTAGGATTTGGGCAAAAATGGCCACCAAATCAAAATTTTGCTGTAAAAGTTCTGAATATTGCAATTTCAATAGGTTTTTGCTAATAAAGACGAGAAATGATGATTCTAATGTGTCCTGTAAGTTTGAGCCTGATAGCATGCAGTATTTTTTGAAATGGTGAATTAAAAATGTCCGTGGTTGTTTCCTACGCCCTAACTGTGGTGGACTTAACCCTACCCCCACCTTAAGAGTTACCCCTAATTTTTGTTCATCAAAATGACCACAAAGGATGTATGCCTAGGGTTGGCTGCTTTTTCATTTTTGTGCAGCAGGGAAAAAACCTTAAGGGGGAATTGCAACCACTCCCCCCTGCCTGGTTAGATGAGGATTGAGCAATATTAAAAGACTTGCATCCAATAACAGTTGCATCCATCCAATTATATCCGTTGTATCCTGCTAATGAGATTTTCAATGTTAGCTTTACAAAAGTGATTCTTAAAAATTGCCTGTTTTAAAGAAATTGGATGTTATTATAGAAATGAGAATCGGAAAATATATTTTCAACAGAGGGTTGATATAAATACATGATACCAAATGTTTGATGATTTTCATCAACAAGCTTCAATATATTAAAAATTTGTTTCACCAAAGGAAATTTTATAGGAGAATCTGGATTCGCCACCATATTGTGTCGCTCATGGAGCAGAGTTATTATACCGTACTGACTCTGGTAAAATCCCATCTTCGGGCAATGTATACCAACTGTATATTTACAAAAAATTTCAGAAAATTAACGTACACTCGAGTAAAGTCCCATTGGTATTCTTTAGGAGTCGTCAAATAATCATTACCAAAATATCCCAATACCATTTATTTGTGGCCATAATTTGCTGAATCACCTGCAAAAGTTATCATAATATCAAAATCTGCATCAAAAAATAATTGCAAACTCATCTTAATTACGATTGAAATGGGTACATTTTATCCAAAATGTTATAATTTATCGGAATATCACGGCTGATCGCGGATGAATATACACCTTTTCACTGTTGTCTGTGTTCTAATCGTCAACAGATGGCGATGTTTTTGTTCATATAACGGTAAAAATTAATATGAGCATGCGCTATCATATCTATTGGACTGCGCAATCGCGATGGTTACTATTACAAAATGGCGAATTCACGATCGAATGTGCAATAGTAATTTCACCATATTAAACCTTGATTGTTACGTTCCTGTAAGTGTTTATTGAAAAAACTCATCGGGATAATTTTAAAGAATATTTACTGAACTGAATCCTGAAATGTGTTATTCAAAACGTTACAACGAATATCTTGATTTGATCCCTCTAGCTCGGACAATTCACTGGCATTGTTTACCTCGGTAGATCGACAGGTTAGTTCAGTCTCTCTCATGCGTCCTCACGTAAAGTCCCAGCTCCATACTTTGCTCTAAGTTCACGTTCAAAAAGGTGGGACATTAGTCGAGTCAGTACGGTATTTCTGGATATATTCGGAGTTTGGCCCGATATCCAGGCAGATCGTGTAGATCTTCACTTGACCCATATACAGCGTGTATAATTTGATTCATGTGCAAACCGTGTCTGCGTTTCAAGTAGCATGTATTGGGACTTGCCTTGTACGCCAATTTTCCCTCTAATCCGTATCGAAGACTTTCAAAGTGTGCCACACGGAGACGTAAAATGCCAGAGGTACTATAACTCACCCTCCATGAGCAACAATCCAAGATGGCCGAAATTCCATAGGATTTACACAGCAGTCAAATCAAAATGGTGGCGAATCCAGATTCCCCTATAAAATTTCCTTGGTTGCACCAAACATTTGGTAGCTCATAAAAATGTATGGTATAGCCCTACTTTATCATTTTATCATATTTGATCCCATGTCCTTGTTTGTTCATGCGAGCTGCTTTTAAAACACCATGTGGATACATTTTCCTGCATGCAGTGGCATAACTAGACTTTTTGAAATGAGGGGGCGAGACGGGTGGCAGACATGGTTCAAGGGGGCGATAACAAAGTAAAAAATAGGATTTCTGCATAGACCCATGTACAAAGTCGAATTTCATTGGGGGCGAAAGGGGTATGAGGGTTTCGTCAGGGGGGGGGGGGGCTCGCCCCCACCCTCAGCTGGTTACGCCACTGATTTTCAGGTGCTTCAAAGTACTTTTGTATACTAAATTTTTATCCTATATATCATAGAGATAGTATTGCTTGGTTAATAGTAAATCCTAGAATGTTTCATGTCCAATTTGCATGTACCGTTTAGAAAAAAAGTTAGCCATTTTCGATTCTCACATTCCTGCTAGAGTTTATCATAGCTGTATCCAATTTATAATGATAGATAAACATGATCGTGCTGTATTGTAGATGATGTGTAGTAATTTCCAAGCGGAAATCAACCTGGCTAACTGTACGCTATCATCAGGTCATTGTCAATTTGACCACTGCTAGCTATTATTAATAAAATGGTGGAAACAGCTTCACTAATAACTATACATAGAATATGTTAATAGCAATGTATTTGCTAGTACATCAATGTTCTGGAATGACATTCACCTGCTGCACATTTTAATCAATACAAAATGGATGCCTGCTACTCTCTGTATGTAATTGTAAATTTAATGTTTTCCTCTTAACATGGAAATAGAAGTACTATCAGCATAGTGTATTTTCTCTACAACATGTTTAAGCATTAAAGACAATTTTTTCCACAAAAAGAGCTTAATTTCAATTGCACCAAATCCGATTGGCTAGGTAGGATTTGCATGATTCTGCCAATTACATGCTTAACTATTCAAAAAAGAAATTTAAAAAAATTGGTGTTCTGATTCTATGCTGACATAAATTATCCCTTTTTAGGAACAATTATAATTTCCGTTTAGTTGTCATGCAAAAGAGTAGAAAATTGAGACAAAACAAGCACATTTGAAATGTGAAATTTATTTGAGATGTAAAACATACTGCAGTGCTACAATTTTCCCCAAAATATGCAAAGATGATGTAAGACAGGTCTTTGACATTATTACTGTTTTGTTTCTTGTACATTTCTGAGAAAAAAGACGCTGTGAAAAAGGGGTCTCCAAAGCGGCACATACCCGTATCGCCAATATGCATGAGTACCCTCCCTGTTAAGGGAGGGTACTCATTCATAGTTAAAGGTTGTTAAAGGTTATTTACAAATATGTTTTGCCAAGAACAATGGTTTTTGAACTCTTGGTCTAAAATCATACATTTTGGTTCAAAACTGACCTAACCATATTCTACATGCAAATTCACATCTACAAATGTATACTTTTGTATGTATTTAATTATAAATTGCTGAGTTGCAAAGCATAACATATTTTTGAAAATGAGAGGTTTACTGTTCACTTAATAGATATATGTACTATGCTGCTAATCATTTGGTATGTTTGCATGACAGGTTCACTTTCAAAAAGTACTAACCTTCGAAAGAAAAAAGTAATCCCTTCACCGGCAAGTACCTGTTTCCATGACAATTTTCAACTTTGAAAGGTAGTTCTTAAAAGCCAAAGATGGCCAAAACTGATATCGTATCAGAAAAAATGTGGAAGGCCTCACAATTTGGCTGGATTTGACTGTTTCTTGACTGAAATTATACAAAATCCTTTTACAAACGTGAAGGTGAGATTCATATAACTTTCATCATCATCATCCTTTGACTTCCATCGAGATCCATGACACACATCGTTGCCAACTATCTTTATCACACATTGCACTTCCAAGCTCATTGAAGTTCAAGCAGTATCTCTTAGATGGCACCTACACCAGGCTACTAATGCACGTCCAAAATATGTCCTGGAAACAACATCCAACTAAGCATCAGATTTATGGTGATATACCCCCCCCCCCCCATCTCTACAACCATGGCACAGAGGAGGGCCCAGTTTGCTGGTCACTGCTTTCGAGCCAAGGACCAAATCATATCGGACCTTCTTCTTTGGAGACTGCTGAAAATTTTGTTGGAAAAAATATTCAACAATTTTCCAAACCAAATAAAAAAATTCCAAGTTAATTTATAATCGAAATGATTAAATATTATATAAAATCATACTTTATATTTCTATATTTCGGAATATACTAATTTCCTAACATTGTTTAAGAAAAACAAAATGTCCTAAGGCCAAAAAAAAAAAAGTTTGTTTCTGGTACCATGCTTGAAAAGTAAATGCGGTATGCGGCTTTTTATTTTTTTCTTTTCGAAAATGTAATGCGATATGCGGTTTTCCTTTTTTCTTTTTTTTTATACAAAAAATGCAGGATTCCCAGGAAGAAAAACACATTAAAACAATGCTCTTGGTTTTTTTATATTATTTTTTAATATCATTAATATCCATAAAGGCTTTATATATAACTGTAGCCTTTGTTCTTGTAATAGGTATTGAGTATCCATGTAATCTTACCTAAATATGAGTATTTTCCTGTATCTCCAGACATATTATGAACAATTAATTGCCGACTAATTGATAGGCTGAGAGTACCTGAATTGGTGTTCGTTTGTTTTTACACAAGTCTCCAGTAAGCTTTTTACAGAATTTGGTGTTTTTTTTTGTTTTTTTTTTGATGCAAAATATCAAAAAAAAACAAAAAAATATGCGGGAAATATGTAACTAAACAGAAATGCGAGCGTGTTACCAGAAACAAACTTGTTTTTTTATTTGGCCTAATGCTGGTTTCATTGTTTACATTGCATGTTCACGCGAGTATCATACGTTGTAAGAAATTAGGCACAGCACTCAAATGCAAGTTGTCAACCGCAAGTTGTTTCCACAGAATTTCACTGTTGAAGGTGAGTGGTTAACTGCATAAGATTTCTTGTGGTTGAAAACTCACAGTTGAGGTCTGTTCCTTTTGAAAGTTATTACCTACAAGCATTGGCGGGGTAAAAAATGTAGGGGGGCGGCTTTTTTGAGCAAAAATGGTCGGAGGAAAATTATTAGTTTTTTTTTCATGGGCGCGTAGCGCGCGCAAAAAATCTGTCAAATCGGCTAATTTCAGCTAAACATTATATAAAAAATCTTGAAATTTGCACAAAAATGGCAAATTTTTACTAAAAATTGATAAAATATCTTAAAATGCGCGCATTTTTGCTACTAGGCTAGCCATGTTCAGCAAGAGTCAAGAGATGGCGCCCTTCATTTCAAAAACTGTTTGCCCACCTATGACATCACAAGTGGCCACTGCTCATTATTTCCCATAGAAAACAATGCAAGTACTTACCGTAGAAAGTTGGTTGAACCACCATTTTGTTGCAAATTTTGTCACCTTTAGTTTAAATCCACTTTCAAGAAAATATTTCAATTTTCTAAATTTTATGAACATACCTAACTAGGCAATTTATATTATCAAAAAAAGGGAAAATTTCAATTTTCTTTCTTTCTTCTTTATTTTTTGAGGGGGTCCGTTCCCCTCTCGTGAAATTTAGGGGGGGACTGGTCCCCTCGGGTCCGCCGCCTATGCCTACAAGTGGGTGTCGACGGTCACTCAACTGCGAGTTCACTTTCAAAAGTGAGTACCATTTGAAAGTGAACTCATCGTGGAAACATTGATATTTACCTCAATTCCCTGAAATAAAGTGTTGTGTTAAGACTAACACAGCTGGTGTGTTCATTATGGGTAATATCATTATCATCAATAGCCATAAGGTATTGCGACATATGGTGATGAGTGGGAATTCAATGGGTTGAAGTTTTTTTAATATTGATACTAAAATTCATTTTTGCTATTAGGCATTTTGACTTTTATTTATGACCATGGAAGAGATTTTTAAAAATGTTTTGCTGTTGTCATGTTTGTTTTTCATGTTGGGTATTATCAGATCATATGTTGTTTTTTCAGTTTCATACTTTCAAATGGTGCAGAACTGATTTTTCTGGATTTCGTAATTCCTTTCCGGACCTGCCATTACCCCAAAATCTCATCGATGGGACTGGTCAGGACCCTTGAGCAGACCCATGTATTTAACAGCGATGAAGTGCAAGCACTCCGTTGCTGCACTTGCTCTGCTTCGTTTGGGTTTTTTGGAGACCACCAATCACAGTCCTGGAATTGAAATAGATTGATATTTTGGTGTTTGTAATGGCAGTTCTCTTTCAACCTTGTTTCAGGCCTTTGTTATCACCATATGCCTGGTCTTAAATTATTCAATAAAATAAATAAAAAGAAAATGTCTATATCCAGTGTTTGGCTCATTTTTCCAGCACAGATTCCATGCAGATTTACATAAAAATAGATTTGACATGAAGTACAAACATGATGAGTTAATACATTTGCCGCCAACTTGTCTGATATTAAAATTGATTTTACTTTGATAAAAGGACCGATTTTTTTAAAACAGATTTATTGTTATGATAATGTCATTTGTTATTTGAATGTAGGGCATATTGATACTATATCATATGTTAAGGTTCTGTCACACATCACGAAATGTACGAATAACGAACGAGTAATGTACACTGGTTTGGTAATCGATATATATGTATTTTTTTCCCCCTTCTCTTTTGAATTTTATTATTTTCTTCCAATAGGAACATAATATATATCAAATCATTGTAAAATTTGCATAATACACATAGATCACAAATAATAGCAGAGCATGTTAAGCATAATAAATGATAAAATTAGAATGACTGAAACAGTATACGTTATTCGTACGTTTCGTGATGTGTGACACAGCCCTTAAGCATAGGGGTACAATAAGGATTTAACATTTTTAAGCTGGGAAACCCTGGGGGTACTCTCATGTGAAAGTGATGTACAAATGCCACCGCGAACCTCAAAGTAGGGGTCTTTGGTGACAAAATTGAGTCACAAAAGGGGGTTCTTTCAGTGACAAAGTATAGAAAAATATGAAGTCTTTGGGTAAAATTCAAATGAAAGTAGGGTTTTTTCAGGTCATTATGGCTGAAACTTTCGTTAAATTTTGACAAAATTAGCAATTTTGTCGAAAAAATTAACATTAAGAAAAGGATTGGTCTTAGAGTGACACAGGTGTCACTCTAAAACCGATCCTTGTCTTAATTTGATGTGTCTTAGAGTGACACAGGTGTGTTGTGTTCTTTTAGTGGCAAGTAAAATGGGTCATTGAGTGAAAAGTTGATAAAAAAGGGGGTTATCGGTGAGAGTGAGGGAAAAAACATGGTCTTTTTGGTGGCAAAGTTGAGTCCCATGATGGACTGGGTTTCCAGCCCATCATTGGACTCAAATTTAACTCTCACATTCACATTTTGAATTTAGTACAACAAAGGGATTTGGGTAATTTTCCTTGTTGAATAACTCTGTAACAAATTAACCCACTTTTAAAAGAGGGTTACAACTTACTATGATGATCCAGACCTAAGATTTGAGTACTAAGGTGCTGTGACTGAATTGTATGTTTTTATTGTGTGTCAAAGCTTTTCTGTAACATTATAAGGTTCAAAGGGGAGGAAGATACATGTAGTACTCTCTAAGCTTCTCTATGTGATGTTCAAATTTACATATTTAATGAGTGAGTGCTTGATACCAAAGTATAGCTCAGACTCCCCTTTATCCATACATACAAAAATCACTACAATCATCCAAGGCATTTGTTGAATTAATTGCAATTTTAGGGAAGGATTGGGGGGGGGGGTGTTGCATAAAAAGATGCTGATTATTACATGTCCTGTATGTTTGGGCTACATAATGTAGCATATATGTGAAGAAAATGTGGTTTGAAATGAAATATTCCTGGTTCGGATGCTAAATGGTCAAGGTCTGACTCAGTCTCAGGCAATTTTAGGATGTAAAAGAAAAACAGGAACATCAAAATCAAAGTAAGGGAAAACTGATTATTTGGAACTTTCAGGTTGGTCAGGATCAGGGATACAGATATGTATAGAATGGTTAGGATTCAAAGGGTTAAAAGTATTAAAATCATTTAATTACATGTACTTTAAATTCCTATATTCCTAAAATTTGGCCAAAATATTATATTGGCCAATACAGGTTTTGTCTATCTTGTCAGTAAGTATGTTACATTAAAATTTTGTGCAGTCCTACAATGCATTTTTAGCAAGACTTTTAGAGGAGAAAAATTTTGTGATCTTTGAAAATTATTACAAAATAAGTTGTACATATTATTTATATAAAAAAACATGCAACTTGTGTGAATATATATATTTGAGATTTCAACAAAATATATTTGCTAAAAAGTAATAAGGCTTACACAATTCTTTAAAAATTGTGTTTAAAAATGTCTTGATTCATCAAACAAATGATGATGATGAATTCAGTGAACTATTTTTGTAAAAAGTTCCAAAAAAAATCATTTCTAGAATTTCATAAATTTGAGTTGACTGACCTTATTTATAGTTGAATGTATATTTAAGAGTTTTAAGGATCGTTGATAAGTGCATAAATGCATAATAGCTCAGGAAATTACTCGTATTTTCATACAGTCAAGAGGTGCACTTAAAAGTGACACTCATTGGATTATACCATTTCAATTAAAGGTTGTAACTCGTAATGAGGAGCTAAATAATGTTGATAAATGGCAGAGATTTTTCACCTGTAAGATATTTTGATTTAATATTTTCATTTACTATCAAATGTATTTCTTGATAAATATTATTGAAAAATGAATTTCTTTTGCTTGAGATAGCCGCATCCATTAAGTCCTCCCCATCTAATAACTGAACATATGCCTTGGCGTTGTAATGAATAGATTGCGTGCATCCGATATACTGCAGCAAATAAATGCTTGATGTGGATGCAGAGTTTAAGCTGGATACCACACCATCAACATACACACACACAACAAGCATTAGGATTAATTAATATTCATGAGGTTGCTAAGAAAGATGATGTCATTGGATCATTTTGTCAGTTCTGTCAGCATATGCTATAGTTAGTATGTATGTAGTGTGTACATGTACCTACGTAGAGACTGGCCCCCACTACGTCGATGGTGAAAATCAGACAGCCGCGGTGTGTGGAGCAAGAAAGAGGGGCACGCTGTAATACTGATGCCGCACATATGGAATATCGGTAAAAGCCACTTAGCTTCCGACACAGTGGATTTATAATATTTGTCAAGCGGGAGTTTGCTTCTCGTGGCCCATATATATTAACATTTTACCATATCCAAATTGGAAATTTTATGTGTCTTGAAAAGCAAATTCTAACTGGAATATTAAAATGCAGGCTTTTAATCCGAGAGGAGATTTATTTTTTGGAAGCGGAATGCGTAAGTCATGATTTTGTAACTGATTTGTTATTTTGTAATCGCATAGGATCAGAATGGTTTGTATTTATAACTTAAAAGTAGTAGATGATTGGGTATTTATTTTATTGCTTGTCAAGTTTTGGTCATAATAAGTAACATACATGAATATTTGATCAAGTAGTTACTTGGTTGTATTGAAACTAGTTATACTCATGATTTAGCACAAGTAAACAAAATGATGGCAATAAATCAAAGATGTGAAAACAATTATTGTAAAGGAATCAATTCTTTTATCATATAAATGGGTTATTGCTAGAAAAGCAGATGCTGAACTGAAATAAACTGGCATATTTCATACTGCACTGATACTGATGAGCAGGTTTTATTTAGTATATTTTGAATAGAAGTATATATGAAACATTGATACACTTCCTATGTTTTATTTTATTTATTTGATTTATTTGGTGTAAGAACATGTGTAAGTATACTTTGACATACATTATAGCTAAAAATTGCAACTTTTTCTCGAAAAAATGGAGAAAAACCATGATTTTGGCGATTTTTCATGATAAAAGTAATTAGAATAATGAAAATACCAAATAACATATTTTAGGAAATTGCTTACTATAAATTTAACATATCAAGTGATCAGTTGACAAATCCAATAGACTATCTACAAAAGTAAAAGACAAACCCTCTTCTAGAGTGTCTATAAAAATATCACACATTGTTTGGTTATATTTATCCACAAACAACTACAAATGTCACATGATGAAAATATCAGATATTTTTGAAATTCTTTGAATTCTAAAATCATAAAATAACCTTTCAAAATAGAAAGCAAATAACTTTTCAAAATGATAATACAATTCAGTCATTCAGTTAAAAATACTCATATTAACCTCATTTGTAAATATAATTTACTATTTAAGATCATTAAATCATAATAATTAAATTATAGAAAACAACCTTTTCTTCAGAATGACTGAAATTTCAGTCATTAGGTAAACCACAAAAAAGTGATTCTAAGATGAAAGATGAAATTTTGCATTTTTTCTTGAATTCTATTTTACTTTAGTACTGATGCTTCCCTATCTGTCAAGTTTGAGTGTTTTTTGTTGATAGTATGAATGATTTTTACTGAAATTGACATGACAATAGGCAATTGTTATTTGATTGATACCACAATTTGCGTGACAGTTCGTCATGGTAGAGTACACCGAACCCATCAATTCCTGGCATCATGCCTCGCTTCCGATCTCATTGATGGAATTTGTTCATCAAATTTTCATTTTTGAATATCATTAGTTGCACCAAAATAGTTGCAGTATATGAAATTAGATATCATTATTTTTATTATTTCATTTAGGAAAATTGATACACATATCAAATTATGATAATTTATGCACATTTGTTTGAAAGAGTTTTTTTATATATGGAAGACACATGGTTGTTGTTTTTAATATGGTTTGTGTGATTTTACTAATTTTGACTTCATACAATGATTTGAATTCTCATTAGATATTACTGTTGGTCTTTTTGTCTTCATTTCAGGTGTCTATAGTGATTATCCCTGTACAATTTATTGTTGTGAGCATCATTTAATTCTACAGAAACTTCTCTCCAAATTAAAAAAAAAAACTACAGAGGGTGAAGGATTATTTTATGGACTGAAATCTGTAGAACATTTTGTAATATGGCTTTGAAATTGAAACAACCAAAACGAAAGAATCATTGACAGTGTTAGTTTAACAAGATTTTGGAAATTTTACCAATTCTAAGTATTTGATATTTAAATTTATTAGAAGTTCTGTAACATTTTAGTCTTCTGACTCTCTACAATGGTATTTGATTTAATGCTACATCAAAGTTGAACAGAAAAATTGAAACCCTTGAAAGGTTGAATAATTACTTTATCGACTGACATTTATCTTTTCTATTTTGTAATTTTACCAATCAAGTTCAAAATTTCGCTGCAAATTTTCTGTAAGACACTACTGCGGTGTGATCATGGAATGAAATTTGATATTTCTCCTAACTGTCATGGAAGATGCACTTTAATTATGTTAATTAGCTGTAAAGGGGTTATTGACATCCATCAAAAGCTCACTAGATCTTTTGCATTGGTTTTTTGCAAGTATTGGGTTACAAGAAATTGTTATGACATATGTCATGTCAGATGCTTCATAACAAGTTATCAATTCATTTTAAAGCTGATTAAATGAAAATGGAAGCTTTACAAGAGGAATTAATGTTTTATACGATTGGCTGTTGACTGACATTTTTGAAATGGGAAGCTCTTTTTACATGATTTTTTGGAAATATTGATAACAAGAAAATATTTAACTATGAAATATGTTGTGCATATTATTCACTCTTAAAAGTGCAGCTTCAAAATAAGTGGAACTCACTCAGATATGATATTTAACATTTTTTTAGTCAGAAATAACCTTAAATTTACAATTTTTGTCTAGAAAACTGAAGTAGGTTAAGACTGTAATAATAGATTTAAAAAGTTAGTTTTAAGCAAAATGAAAACCATGACAAAGCTTAAGACAAAACGGTTAAGTTTAAAGAATCTATGTACAGTAATTTCAGTAGTTAAAGGTCAAATATGTTCCTGTTTGGTTGTTTTTTCACTCTGAACATATCTGACAGTAATTAAAGATTCATGAATATTGAATATCTAATTAGAAAAAGTCATTAAGAGCCTTCAAGGAATTAATGTACCATATTATTCATGATAGATGTAATACAGTGTTTACAGGCATTTTCTGAGAATAAAAGTTGTCTCTAAATTGACCTACATACATGTTCATGTTTTAAACATTACATTATTGTGAATATTTGATTTAAATTTTTGACTTTGTAATACTTCCATAAATGTGAGTGAACAATCTTAATCATTGGCCAAAATGAATAATGGTGTTTTTTTTTCTTATCATTTTTGTTTCTTTTTATATTTCGTTCTCTCTGAAAATCCATTTCCCACAAGTTTATAATATTCACATCCTTAATTTCGTAGAAAAAACATTTTGCATTCCCAACCAAATTTTACCCCAGTAGGGGTCTTATGTCTGGTGGTCAAGACCTACCCTTTTCAGACCTCAGGCCGCTCATTAGACTTCAATTTTCAACGTAATTCAGTTTTTTAAATCCCATTTTATGGAAAATAGTACATTTTGGCACTAACTACAGAAATTGATTTAATTGAAAAAAAAATCAGCTCAGTAGACCCCTGATTACATCCCCCTTTTTCTTTTCATACTTTCATCTATATTTGTAAAAAATAGAGTTGTAAGGTCCTATTTTGTTGTGTTGCATTACTGATTAGGATCAGTCTTTAGGGAACACAGTTATGCACACAATTTAAACAAAGTTATTTCTACTCCCATCAACTTTTTGGGAATGATGCATAAAATGAAAGAATGTTTTTCATTATTCTAAATTTTGTCGCCAAACCATATTTTCCATATCTTCTTATTACCAAACCCATGTTCAGGCAAGCGACAGTATGTTGAAAGACCATGCCCTGCATGATGAGAGCTTGGCTTGATATGAAATACATCTCTTGTCCGTGCACCTCTTTCAGTTTTATCTCATTTCCTGAATTCAGAAATGTTTGACTGGCATTTTCACGTTTAGCTTTATAAAACAACAATGGTCATCTATGTCAATCAGTGAGCCTCATTTGTTCATGGACAACTTTGCACATAACATAATATATTGGCAATTTAATCATGCATTTTTTGTCAGCGAGCTTCTTTCTTGTTTGATTAATAATGTGTTCATGTGAGCTGGTTATGTGAGTTTTGTTTTTAGATTTCCTAATATTAAATAACATCTTTGAAAGTACAGTATATCTCTTATGTCTTTCCCATATGTTTTTTTTAATTATTGAGTCTCATTTTAGCTGATTATGGTTATGTATATTGTATTTGTTTTAACATAGACAACATTGGAAAATTTGTATTAAGAGTGGGAGCCTCTTTATGTCATTTCGGCAGTTCAGATATGTTTGAACAAATATGCAGTTTTCTTGTTAGTTTATTGGGTGTTTTTTTATTCATTTAAGTATGACCATACCTTTGAGCATGATTTGAGGGTCTACGGTAGTTTTAAATCAAACATTACAAATTGTCTAGAAGTGTCATATTCTGAGTTCAAAATGTTTGATATTTTAATATGTTTGTTTCGCTATCTATCTTAATTTTATTGACAGCATACACATATGATTTAGTGGCTAGTATAAAGTACCTCGTGGATGGTCAAGTGAGCTTCTTTCATGTCGTTTCAGAAATGTTTGATTATGGAACATGTTTGATAGTTACACAAGTTTCCTTGAGGCACGGGACACATTCAACATAAGATAGATTGGCTAGGTATAAAGTACATATTTGGCAACAGGCCTCGGCCGTGTCATTTTCCGAGTACAGAATGTTTGATTATGGGGCTTAAAAAAATAAAGCTGATATGTGAGTTTTGTTTTAGGCATGGACATTGATAGATAGGTAAGATAAAAATATGAAGTACATCTTTGACAGCTAGCCAATCATGTCATTTCACAAGTTCAGAAATATTTGATTATGGATTGCTGCTTTTGTCATTCTTTGGAGTAATCATGTGGCTTGACAGTGGCAGATTGTGTTGAGCCATATGGAAATACAGAGTCAGGGATGTGTAGTATGCCACAAATCTTTGTTTAGAGTGGTACAAGGTTCATATCTTGCCACTCTATTATTTACTCAACCTCATTCCATGTGTTCTAGTTTTTAAAAAAAATGTTCGTGTTATTTTGACCCTTA
Organism: Ophiothrix spiculata; assembly: GCA_000969725.1. Taxonomy (NCBI): domain Eukaryota; kingdom Metazoa; phylum Echinodermata; class Ophiuroidea; order Amphilepidida; family Ophiotrichidae; genus Ophiothrix; species Ophiothrix spiculata. Next base: position 63,355 of record JXSR01S067535.1, on the reverse strand, counting down.
ATTGACTTTTTTTATGTATAGGCGAAAGTGGACCTACGTCATACGCAGGATACGCAGCACAATGATCTAAAAATAACTCGCGTTGGACTTCGTGCGCGGTGAAAACAATCAATACTTTAGCCAGGCATCCCATCATTTTCTTTCTTTTTTAGCCAGACAAAAATCTGTGAAATGATGAGCTGTTTGTCAATTTGTTATGACTTGAATGCCACACATCTCATATGATTTTGGAATCGAAATATTTTGACAATTTGCTAAAATCAATCGAAGTTTCCGCGAGCCGTCATTTTTTCCATTGAGTTGAATGGGAAGTCGGCAAATGTTTTCACCGCGCTATTTGGACAAACGTCCCGGATGTAAACAAAACGCCCGGATGTCCGCTCCTGCCTATAAGATCATCTTAAGTCAATCAAGGAACTTGAAAGATGGATTGTTCAATTCATCTGATGAATTGTTTATCCTAACTAATAACTATGGATGGAGTTTTACATTTTGAATTTATCTATCTTTGATCATAAGGAAATTTAAAGTGAAGGCCTTTTTTATTCCCTCATAAAATAAAAGATAAAATGATTTTTAAAAGGGTGATCCTACTTTTTATGAAAAAGGGCCCTTTTCACATTGTTTCACAAGTTTTATGTCTTGAGATGAAGCATAGATAGATCATATCCTTAAACTAATACTTCTTATTTTGATGTTATATATCCTGAATGGTATCTTCATAAGGTTACATCAGATTTTCTAATACCATACAACATGTTACTGTCATACCAGTTGGTGTCATAATGACTCAGTGTTATAAAGAAGAAGTATTGAAAAATGAGTGGGCGCTTTCTTAATGAAGCAAATATCTTTCATGGTGTTATGCTTAATATTTGTGACATTGATTACATTAATTAAGTGTTAACAACTTCTTGTTTCTGCTACATTGACTTGGTAAAAAACAAAATAAATTTTGGTTTCAAGTTAATTTCTTGTAGCTTTACACTTGGGTATATTGGATGGTATTGGTTTAGAGTGCAGGTATGGTTATAGATATTCAAATGATAAAGATAATTTGAAGACTTTTTATGCTTAAGTTCCAGTACCTTTGGGAATTTTATTTCCAATGATTTTGTTAAGGGGAAATCAAAATGTTTTAGTCACACTTTGAACATTTATATACATGAACAACATTCATTCTATAGCCCTGAATTCTTGGTACTTTGACTTTGTCACGTTGCAGATAATGTTGGCGTAACGTTAGCCATTAATTAACTTCTGTCGTAATATATTGTTGGATACATTTTGAGAAACTCGTTGAAACGTGATTTGATGGCTCCATTAACTATCCGACAGATTCAAAATCTTGGCTCTTTTATCAAGATTCAGTTTACTGAACTTTGCACAGTTTAAATTGTAAGTGATGTTTTACAACTCATTAACTTGTCCCGTCTATATTTGTTTGATTCCAGGCTCCAAGGAGGCTATGACGGCTCTCATCAATCCAGCCTATGACAGCAACGCAGAATCACCCACAGCAGATGCAAACGCAAACACCACCGTATCAGTCTCCGATATCGTCACCGATGCACTAGGAAATACACTCAAAACCATGAGCATGAAAATTGAAAGTGAAACAACAAATAAGGATTCAAATTTGAATATAGACAATCACGAAAACGATGTCAAAAGAAGAAACTCGGGCACCAGTAGCAGCGGAAAGAGTCGTACAAAGTACGCCTCTACAGATTTTTCAGAAATGGGTATCGGAGATCCGTTAGACTGTTATGATACCAAATCGCAAGATAGCGATGAAGGAAGGCTAACGGTTGCGGATGATAACATTTTACGAGAACGGAATAAGAAAAAGGCTGAGGCCATGTTTGCTGACATTGATTTTATTGATGATAATGACGACGAGGTCCTTAGTGACAGCAGTGACGAAGAAGAAGAGGATAATTCAAAAGATTGTGAACAGGAGAAAGATATCAAGAGAATAAAAGGAGACAATGTACATGTGATTGAATATGACGATGAAGAAGATGATGATGACGATGATTCTGATGAGGACGAGGATGTGAGCGCAGGATCACCGAAAGATCCTGATGCAGATGTTGTCTCTCCAGATGATGAAGTCATTGCAGCCAAACTTGGTGGCTTTCTCAGCTATTATGCTAACTTGGAATCTCTTGCCAAATGCAGAGTGTCTGAACTCGATGACGATGATGACGAAGAGTCTCTTAATGGAAGTGTTAGCGATTCGGATCTGAGTGAAAATCACGAAGGATTATATGAACCACCGCAAACTGAAACCCTTTATGATTCTGGTCCTTCCACAATGGACGAAGAAAGTACTGATTGTGAATCCACATATGACATGTTATATAAAAGTTTTGGACTCCGTACTCAAGAAGAAGTAGTGTCCAAAGAGATCTTGTCTCCAATGGGAGGACAACCGGATCACGGATATGCCAGTGAAACATCGACGGATGATAAGACCTCACCTATCAAGCGGCCAGGGCTTTTGATTAATGAGAGCTCCAAACCATCACTCAGTACTTTGATTGAGGATTCTAAAGCTTCCTCACCCGATTCTCATTGTTCAAAGTTGACGCCCACAGAGGCAGAATCGGGAATAGAAGTCACCCCTGAACCCAAAAGCAATCGGGAACCTATATTGGACTCTAAAAAGAATGCAATTACCAAACCAACATCACTTCCACCTGGTTGGAGAGAGGTAGCGGATACGCGAGGAACATACTATTGGCATGTGCCAAGCGGTACCACGCAATGGAGCCCACCATCGCCATCGTCTGAAGATTGCACCAGTCCACCTAAGAAACCAGCACGCTCGGTAAGTATTTTTGGTCATTAAGGCATTGATTCAAATTCTATTGTGATATGTGTGCGTGGAGACAAGCTGATGTACATTGTCGCTTTCAATATAATAATTTTCAAAGTTTATGTTGCTAAATTTCTGAGATAAAAAACAACAATATCAACAACTGGTAATTTCCATTGTTTTAATCCCTTTAGAATTTCTATTTTCAAGTTTCAGGTAAAGTAATTTTGATATTATTTAGAATTCATGAGTCATTCTGAATTATAAAAATGCTTCAAATTACTAAATTCTGAAATGAAATGGAGTGAAAATGCAAAATAATATTTATAATTTAAATATTTGCCCATATTTATTTACACAATCTGAAAGACGGTAGAGACAAGTGCAAAATTGATGTTAAAATGTCATGCTCATTTGCCAACATGCACGGCGATCCGAATACCCATTCAACAAGTATCGTGTCACATTCCCTGAGAAAGTTGCCTTGGGAAAGGGTACCCAAATATATTTTTGTAGGTATGTTCTATATACATAGATTTTCAAACGTAAGGGTTTGGACCTTTTTTTTGGTCAAAAATTAGGTTTTTTGGACCAAGTATACTTTAGGTCCCATCATAAATTTTAGGGTTAGGGTTAGAGTTTTGGTTAGGGTCCGGTCATAGTTAGTGAGTTAGGGTCAGGTCATAGGTGGGCATGAAGTTTTTGATGGGACCTAAAGTATACCTTTTCCAATTTTTCTCCAAATTTCATAAAATATGACCACAAAATCTGTAAATTGACAAAGCTTATAACACTTACTGTAATGTACGTAGCGGATAGCTCTCTTTTAAAATCGGGGTCCTTGAAATTGAAGTATGCTTAAAATGGGGTTGGTGGAGAGGAACATGAGGCTTGAAAATGGGGTCTTGGCTAAGGTAATAACTGCACCCTCAGTATATATGAGTGCCCCTTCCCCGGTGAAATTTATTCTTATTGCGGTCTTGATCCGTCATGGAAGGCAGCCTCAACCTCCATTAGTGAAATACTCATTTACATCTTGTTTTCCCTGTGTCAGATTGGATGACCTGTGTGCCATAAATAGCTGCTATATTGAACAATAGCAATCATTTTCTTGCCAAAGGTTTAGATAGAGAATTTCAAACAGATGATTGAAAACATGATTTCACTGGTATTTTTTAAATTTTTCAAGTAAATCTTAATTTTTATAAAAGCAGAACTTATCAATGCCACATTAGTATGGTAACAAATATCTGTCATAAATATTTGTGTCATTGAAGGAAAGGGCAATAAAGATATCCTTGGTTCCCCACTTTCAACCGTCCCCTGAAAAAACCCCAGTAATTTTAAGAAAGTAGGACCAGATGTACACATTTCCCTTCATTTACTTGAGAAAAATTTATATTAAACAAAGGCCCTTATTAAATAAAAAACACTAAGGGATAAAATCATATTGACTTTCATTTCATTCATTCACATACAAAATATAAACATCCCCTACACAATAAGCTTGAACAAAGAAAATTACATCATTCACCAGGGGTAGCTTTATCGGAAATTTAAGCTCCACGAAGGAGAAACATCGTCACCAAGGGGCAGCTATATTGAATTTCCACAATTTAATAATCAGGTTGCCAAATTCCTCCACAAACTTCAAGTAGCACTTGATCATAATGTATTGCATGGCAGTGCGGACAGTGCTTGTTTTCCCTATACTTGCCAGGGTGACTCACACCTCCTCTACCAACAGAAAGGGGGCAAGAAAAGGGTTCAACGTGCTGATGGATTTTATTATTATTTTTACAATATGTATCAAAATTACCAGGCCTTGTCCATGCCTCCATTTCAAACAATTTTCAAAACAATTTTTTGTGGATGAGTGTTTTAAGATTTTTAAATTTCAAAATTTCAACACACATGAATTTAGCGAAGTTGTTAGTCAGTCCCTGTCTGTATTTCAGAAATTATTCATGGACAAGTGTTTATTTACACAAGCAAAGTTGATGAATTTCGGATAATGGGGATGAAAAAGTAGAAAAATTATGATGATTCTCTGTTCAGCATATAAAAATCATGAGGAGGTGGTGTGTTAATAATTTCAAAGATTTGTTGATTTTATACAATATAAACATATGAAGGGTGCTCTGACAAAATAGGTGGAAAGTCACATTTGATGATTTTGAGAAAACAGCTACTGAAGTGAAACATGGGTAAAATATTAAATTTTTGTTTTTTAATGGAGATATTCTTCTAACTAGATGTACAATTTGGGCAACATTATAAACTGGAAACGTTAATTTTAATGGTTTTTATCAAAAGATTAAAATATTCTGTACAACTGCATACTAAGATGGGTCTGGGTTAGTGATGACATCATTTTACATTTTTTGAAAACAATTGCAGATTGTAAAGATGAGTGTAGAATAATTGTAAACTCACATGAAATATTGTATATGGTCTTAATATTATGTGTGCCAAGTTTCAAGTGTATCAATTGCGTAACCAAAAATAATGAATTTTATTGTTTTTCCCTGATAACCTTTCAGGCATTTTGCTCTGTAGGCAGATAATTAGTTGCCATGCTCAATTGTGCATAGTGCTTAAATACTTTTAAGTCGATTTTGGACAAATCTTTATTTTCTGAATCGCCTTACATGGTCACATAAGTTAATCTATTTATGGAAAAGGGAACGAGAAAGTATGACAAATTATATAATATCATTTTGAAGCTGAGAATATGAAGAAATCAAATGTAAGAAACTCATAATTGAAAATCGTGAGTTTCCTCTCATTTTGCCGGAGCACCCCACATAGAAGAGGGGTTTTATAGTTGTGTAGTTAAACCTACATTTTAAATCTAATCTTAAGCCTCTATTCCTTCAGATTCTGAAGGAAATAAGCACATGTGGTGGTACCTAATCTGAATTTTTCTATTCTAGGACTAACTAAAATACACTGTAAGCAATGCAAGTAATTTTGGTGTGTGCCATATCCATATCAACCATATTGCCTATTTTGCCCATATCAGCAAAAAAACTGCATTTGTGTACATTCCCACTTGAAGGTATTACCGCACAAAAACTTTCTTCAGCCATATATCAGAAGAAACAGGCGTTTATCCAATGTTCATCATTTTTTGACAGAGTCTATATTTTAGGCCTATATTATTGCTATATCAGGCTTATAGAGAAAGTTGCCTTGGGAAAGGGTACCCAAATATA
>JXSR01S067524.1:36413-48083 GCA_000969725.1 Ophiothrix spiculata | reverse complement strand
CCCCCCCTCTTCAGACAACCCTTTGAATGTTTTGTAGGAAAAGTGCCAGGGGCACTGAAGTATAATGTTGAAGGCATAGCGTGACCGAGAAAAAGGTGAAATAGTTTTTTTTTTAGGACTGAAGGGTGAATCAGGTGAGATTGTCTTGGGTATCAAAAACAGCCATTTTCAAGAAATAGGATACTTTTTCAAACTAGTGTGAAAACGGTATCACTAAAATCTGATTTAGGGTGTGAATGGGGGCGGGGAAAGGGTATATTTTGGTTTCAGAAACAATCACCTTTTAAGGAGAGTTTTGAAAAAACTACAGTCATGCTATAGTATCATGTCTGCAACATTATACTTCAATTGCTACTTTTTTTAAATTGTCGGCACAAAACATTGGCTTGTCTCCAAAAGAATCCTCTAACCCCCTCCCCTAATTGACAAAGGTCTGGAAATTACTGTCTTTGTGCCCCTCCTGTCCCTGACACATGAATTGAACAGACTACAGGTGTGAAATACGATAAAATTGGTCTCTTTTGATAAATTGGATAGAGAAGTTAATTTTACTATTGACTCTATCAAAAATCAATTCTTTTTATTGGCCTTATAAATCAAAAGCCTATAAATACAAAGAGGACAACTACGCAAAAATCATTCTGAGCTTGGTTCATGATGTCCAAATCAATGCTATCTAAAAAGAGAAATAGAAGAAACACACACCAGGTAAGTTTTCATTTTTTTTTAATAATCTCAATCTCAATTGGTAGATTCTGCAACCTTTCTACAAGAGTAAAACATGTTTGTTAAAAGCAGAGAAACAGTTTGTACACATCTCAATCAGAAAGTGTGGCAAGATCCCGGTTAGGTGGGCAAGTTTAATTTACCAATGGTAGACATAATGAAATTTAGTAATCCAGTGCTGGGAATGAACATGCTGGTCATGTTTCAGGTCATTTTATCTTGATCTTAGACAGGAAAACTTTGGTCCTGGCACCATGACTTGACTTAGTGTCAAGTCATGGTAAATGCTATGTATCAGAGGGGAGCGTGGCCGAGCGGTTAGAGTACGGGTCTCGTAATACAGAGATTGTGGGTTCGAGCCCCGGGCCGGGCGGTTTTTGTCTCCTTGTTTCCTTGAGCAAGAAACTTTACTCTACTTGCTCCGTGGTCGGACAGTCACGTAAAGCCGTGGGTCCCCTGTACGAATAGACTCCTTCATGGGGTATGCATGTTATGCAAGTACTTGTATCATTGATTGATTGATTGATTGATATAGTAAAACTGCCATTTAAGCATGTTTGTACAGACGGCCATCTTGGAACTAAGTTAACATCTCAAATTCAGGCAAAATGTTGAAGCTGTTCACAAATTTTATAAGCAGTGTCCTCCTTGAGAGTCTTGTGCACCTCATGATAGGTGATTTGTTAACATTTTGAATCAAAAAGTGTGATTTTGGGGCCAAAACTTAGCAGATGTTGGAACATTGGGTTTCTGAATTTGACAACCTCATCTTTGTTTCCATCCAAATTTTGGGTGATAAATTTCAGTTTTTGCTTTCAATTAGTTATTTAATAATTATAGACTATTTAAGAATGCTGTCTATACTGAGAGGATATTTTTTAGGTTTTTTTTATTTTATATCATGTCAAAACTTCACATAATTCACATGACTTGACTCTTATATGACTTAAGTCATGTGCCAGGACTTGATGAACTTGAGCATTTGAATATTATCAATGAATCCGACAGCTCAAATTCTGAAGGATTTTTCAGTGGATCCATTTCTCAATGAATTTGAGAAATGGACTGAAATACAGGAAAACTGATTGAAATGGTTTACCCTAATTTTGATCAGTTTGATTATTGGGAAAAAAAATTCAATTTGTTTTTCAAACATGTTCGTGAGAGAAAACTTTATAATTTGTTTTTCAAACATGTTTGTGAGAGAAGATTTGTGCAAATGTTCAGTTTTCTATTAGTACTGTCATTGCAAGGTGGACACCATGCTCATACATGGACTTTCAAAGTGGACCCTAAACAAGTATTTACTTTCGTCCATATGATACCCCAAACAAGTATTTTGTCATCTTTTCCCAACCCTAAACAAGTATGTTCAAATCAAGTCTGAAAACATACCCTTTTCAAATAAGCCTTATAATTAAACATATCGTTTTCAAGTAAGCTTTCAAAACATGTTTTCATCAGATGTTCTAAACTATGTACCACACCACACAACTTTCTTTCATCATTAAAATAAAAGAGTACAATGAGACTCTCTGTGACAACTCCGTTCCGTTTTCCTGATTTCTGTGGGCTTCTCGTAGTTTTAAACAAGGCCGACTTACTGTTCTGTTGAATCTTGACACGAACGTAAGCAGAGACGCTGCTGTCTGTCTGTACAGTAACATCGCCTTTTACGATAACTCGAGCCTTGCTTGAAAGTGTCCGTCCTTCAAACTATATCAACTTATGCACTGCGTTCAGTTACCGATGTTGTGATAGTGAGAGCGAAAGCGCCACGTCAAGAACGGGAAGTATTGTCTACTTGCTTTTACTAGTCGTCAACTAGGTCAAACAAAATTTCAATTTCGACAGTTGTTGGCAAGTACAACAAGGACTGCTGATATTTTATTTTTCGTCCGGATTTACTTTACGCCTTATAAATTTTCAAACATTTCTGAAATATTTATGTCTAAAATACTTCATTTTCATGGCATGCAAAATATATACCCTTTATAAGTATCCAATCTGGAAAATTATACCCTTTTTTCCCAATTTTTGCAATTTTGATACCCTTTTCGATGTACTCGCGTACATTGCCTTTTCGAGAAAAACAACCCTTTTTACTCATTTTTGTGTACGCGCATGGTGTCCACCTTACAATAGCAGTGGCCGGCCCGGCGTGCATCCTGCGCCAATTGTTTTCTTCCTCCCATACCTCTGTGACGTATTTTTTACTTATTTTATTTTACCCCTTCCTTGTGAAAATGTTAAAAACTGTGGATACTGTTAGGGTTAATAGTATCTTCGAATCCCAACCCAACACTAGCCACTTGGTACTTTTTTATATGATTTCCAGATTTCTATCTTGGCCTATGCTCAATTCATGGAACTAAAAAGACTGCTTTTAAAGATCCCTGTATGGATAACGAACAAATAAAATCAGTGAATTTGAGCTAAAACACATAATACTAGTAAACCTCTTATGAAAATCTACACTTGCGTATGAATACACAAACTACAGCTTGTCCCAATATTAATGCAACGAGCAAATAAAAAAATATTCAAAATAGTTGCCAGAAGATTAGTGATATATGTTTTTCAAAAATGGAGTAATTACTCTACAACATCCTTTTTGTCCCGTTTAATTTTACCACTTCAGTCCAAAGATATGAAGAATTTAAGAAAGCCCTTTAAATCTACTTTGGTCCGAGATTAGATCTGCAGCAAAAGAAATGCAAAATTAAAATGAGGAGAATATGGCGGTATTTTGCAACAAACTAGAGCAAAACCAATCCAAACAAATCTTAATTAACCTGTACCTGACATTAAATGATATTTTAAGTTCATCTTTAACTGAAACAGGTCAAAATTGTCTAATTAAAGTACGGATCTTCATGATACTCTCATATTCTTTGAATCTTCACTTCTGTTAAGACATCAGGCAGTTTTTTAGGATACACTTTCTACCAAAAACAGTATTCTGATGAAATATGTCAACTGATAATACTGTTATTCACAAGTCTCTAACAGAAACCACGTACAAAAAACTAAGAAAAAGGAGTTAAAGAACTCAAGTAACTTGGTGATTCATCTGTTTCAGCAATTTTAAAATATGAATATCACGTCAAGCGATTGTTTCCTTGAGCAAGAAACTTAATTAATGATTGATTGATTGATTAATTATAGGGTGGCTAAGTGTTATACAGAGTGAGACAAACAAAAATATCATCAAAATGATTGTCAATTGTTTGACATCCACACAAAAAATAAAGGCCAATTCATAGTCGGCCTCCAAACAAAAATTTTCCTACAAAACATTTGGTTGTGACGTCACCAAATGTTTGCCATCAAACTTTAACTATGAACGGGTAGCAAACATTTGGTCCAATGTATGTGGCAATTAAATAACGTGTGCAATCTAGCGCGAAATTTTGTTTGGTCTCAACTCGGTGTTGAAGTTATTTTGTTTGGAGTCAATCGTCATATTTACGTCACGACCAAATGTTTGGTAGGAAAAATTTTGTTTGGAGGCCGACTATGAATTGAGCTAAAGACTTGTACAGTATATAAAAAGTCAATGTGTTGAACATAGAGTTTAGCCTATTGCCCATACATATATACATACCAGAAAAAAGTTCATCATCAACATTGCACACATTATACAGGGTGTTACAAATTTAGGGGTTATTTTCAGCTTCAATCAATCAATGATACAAGTATTTGCATAACATGCATACCTCATGAAGGAGTCTATTTGTACAGGGGACCCACGGCTTTACGTGACTGTCCGACCACGGAGCAAGTAGAGTAAAGTTTCTTGCTCAAGGAAACAAGAAGACGAAAACCGCCCGGCCCGGGGCTCGAACCCACAATCTCTGTATTACAAGACCCCGTGCTCTAACCGCTCGGCCACGCTCGTACTGTTTATATTAAGTAAAGTGTGTCCTGTGCATAAAATTTAACAAATAAGCACTGTATTTAACATTGCTTAACCTGATGAAACAAAAATAGATCTCAATTTTGTTATTTGAGTAATTTTAAGATTAGTTAAATTGATCGTTTTAAAATATACAGGGTGTCAAAAATGCATATATTTATCTTTGTGCAAAAGTGAATGCCATGTCAGAGATAAAACTTCCGTTGGAAGGATTTCCCACAATCTTTGCATTTGTAAGAATGATCATGATGTTGGCTGTTAATATGCTTTGTAAGAGTACATATCTGTACAAACAGTTCTCCACAAATTTCACAGACCAATTTAAGATCTGTCTTGTCTATTGTTTTATATAATGTCTCTCAAAGTTGAACTGACTATGTAACTCCATGCCACAGACAGAGCACTTAAATTAACAACAATCTTGTGAATGGACTTTCAAATGTCTCTTGAGATTGTCAGTCCTTGAAAATGACTTGCCACAAATACAACAAATTGATAATTACAAATTATGTAAGGCAGTATAATTTGTATTGATTGTACAGTTAATAAAACTTTAATTCTGCCCTCTTAAGGCCTCACTACACGAGGACTTTTTTCGACGCATGTTTTGTCTTCATTTTTCTGTCATAGAGGATTGAATTTAATCACTTGCAACTTCTCTCAAAATACACGAGGCAATATTGATGATATTTTACCTAAGGTCACTGAATGATAGCATTGCGATGATTTATTATACACTGCAAGAAAGTTGGGCAATTTGAGGGTGATTTTGCCCATTGTTAGGGCATCTTTTGGGGCAAATTTGGGCAATAACTCCTGGGGACAGGTTTTTTTAGCTAAAGTGTACCTTTTCCACTGCTGAATAATTATACTGGAGTAAAAAAATCAAGTTTTAGCTGAATTTAGCAAACTGACAAAGAATGTCCATTTTGTTTGCATCCCCCATCTCATTTTACCGGGATGGTAAAACGTGTTTGTTCCCCCTCCCCAAACTGGCTTGCATGCTCCCCATTGGAGCTTATTAGGGTTAGAGTTAAAGCATTGGTGAAAGGGCAGAAACTTTAAAAAGGTTCCAACTTTAAGGTTTTGGATTGGATCTTTGGCTTGGATTAGGGTTCGTCATGTGAGTGCAAGAAAGACGCAAAAGACCAAAAATCTCACATGATAAATCGTTACAAGAAGTAAACAAAAACATGACACATTTCATTCATTCTGACTTTTGAAAATAGATCGGTCCTCTTACGGTTAGTACAATCCACTGCCTGACTGAAGTATGAAAAAAAAAATAAAATAAAAAAAATAAAAAATCAATCAATAAATAGGTAATCATTTGAGAACTCAAAATTTTGAGAAGCAATCAGTTGGATTTGAATTCACTTGGAAAAAATATTTAATGCTAATTTTCTGTCAGATACAGGTTCAGAAGTACTTTTCACCTGGTAGTGACATTTCTGGTTCCTGTTCCCCAAATAATATTTCTGCTGGAAGTTGATTTACGCGGTGACATTTTTCCGTCCATAGATATAGGTCAGTAATCCAGGTCGTATGATCTTCACCGATCAATGCCGATTAAGCTACTTAAATCACCATTATCGATTCAAAACATGCGCCGATTTCCAGCCCCTCGTTCTATTCCCCGCCTGTATCTGGCCTAGAGGATTACGTCTCATTAATATCAGGAAAGTAGGTAAAACACACAAAGCAATTTTTCGTGCTTGACTCATTTTGAAGCAAACAATCTTGAAAACAGGCATGAAATCTTGCGTGACGGATTAATTCGAAGCAAGTTGGTAAAATACACGGGCACATTTTCTGGCCTAGACTAACATGCGCCGAAAAAAGTCCTTGTGTAGTGAGGCCTTTATTTTGCAACACATTATCCTCCTCTGCCACCTCCTTGTTACCAAACCCTCCTCTTGTTAACAATTCATAGAATTAATCTCTACTTTCTAACCCACGCCCCAAGACCTCATTACTATCCCTCTATCACCTTTTTGAACTAAAACATCCTCTTTTACCATTTCTTTGCCCTTACATCATCCCCTATCACCTCTTTGATACCAATTCCTCCTCTACCACCTCTACAACCCAAATAGGCCTTTAGAATTAGATCCGAACCTGATGACAGGGTTTTACGTAATAATGGTAAAACATTTAAAAACACATCATTCGAGCTCTTGAGTTCAAAAGTACTTGTTTGCATTAAACACCATCAGCTAAATACCAAGTTTACGGTTCACATTGTATCAAATAGCTATTTTAAAATTGGAAATCACTATGTTAATTATCTCGCTTTGTTCATTTGCATAATAATTCATTGTAATGTCAAATATCTATACAACAATAAACATGGGCATATGAATAAAAAGCAAAAACAAAAACAAGGGAGTCAAGGGATTCTACCATTAATTTTGAAACGCGATTCCAGCATAGTAGTCATACAGCAAGCTAAGCCCATGGCTTATGTTTCACCAAAGGATGCTGTACATCTACAATGCAGTACATTTTATACACTGTCAGTGGCGTAACCCTGTATAAAGGGATGGTACCACAAGGAACGCGTTGTCTATGGTAATGATTTTTTTCATTTGTGTGTACATAATACAGAAAATATATGGTGTTAGAAATATTAGTTTATAAAATTTAACCTTTGACCCTTTTTAATAATCGCCAATTATTATTGAAAACTGACCACCGTGTCAAAGGCATACAATGATTTTCTCTCGAAACGCATTATTAAGCCTTCACGGTCTTATGGTGAGATCGATCAATCAGCTTCAATTGTCTTTCAATTGTCCTACCTATTTAGCGTAGTCTTTAGCACAATCACAAGATATCACCAGAGACAGAAGTGTTTTAGAATTAAATTATTATGGATATTTTACATCTTAGACATTTTTAAGTTAAAATGTTTTATGTTTTAAATTGAATTTCAAATAGTATGCCTCTGCTCGCTGTGTATGTCAGATAAGCGGTTCAACAGAGACCATTATCAGATATAATGTATCTTGGTATGAGATGGCTTGTCATTAGACTCCTCATAGATCTAAATATGACTCGCCATCCATACCAACCCTGGACAAAATTGAGTACAAAAATAGTACAACATTCCTAAGGTGCACATTTGGAACACAATTATAGTACAGTTTTAGTACAAATATAGTACAAATTTGGGTACTATAAATGTACTCAAATTGTACTTAAATGTTGTTCCAAATGTGCACCTTAGGAATGTTGTACTATTTTTGTACTCAATTTTGTCCAGGGAAGATACATTATATCTGATAACGGTCTCTGTTTCACCATTTATCTAGTACATAGAAATTCCTGGTGAAGTTATTTTTTATTCTTCTAGAAATGAAAAACCATTAATCTAGCTTTTAATTGGGCCCCAAACAAGTCCATTCTGGTTCCCATAGTGAAAATATACTGAAAAGGAATATATATTTCAGATAGAAATGTAACAAAACCTCCTTTTATTAGGCCCAAACTTGAAAAATGAGACTTTGGACAATTTGACACCTTAACCTTTAAAATTGGACAAATTTGAAAATTTGACCTTTCTTTTGACCTTTGAACCCAAGGGAAAGGTCGGACAACAGGATCACGTATTGACACTTTTGATCGCTTGTCCAAGACTAACAATTTGACACCTTAAAATCTTTGAAATCGAACACAAATTTGAAATTTTGACCCCGAGGGAAGGGTCAGATGACGAGGTCACCATTGACGCTTTTGATCGCTGGTCTTGCATTGCGCTCAAAAAAAGTCCAGCTTTATCCCCACTTACCCACCAAATCAGTGGCGTTAACTCCTATGGTCCTGGGGTGTCTGCTTCCACGGGCACCTGGACCAAGTGGGCACCCGGCCAAAAGGTATTAAATAAAGAAAAGGAGGAAAAGAGACGATGAACAAAAAGTAAGAGAATCACAAACTATATTTAGTGAGAATCTTGCAGCTTCTATGTTAGTTTCGTTAAACACAAGTCTTGTCCTTGGTGCCTACTTGTAGTTGTGAGGGTATGATTTTAACATAAAAAATAATAATAAAAATTAACAACATTTCTAAAGCACAAAATACAAAGGTTTCCATGTGCAAAACATAAAATAATACTCTACGGTACACATAATGGAACAGTTTTGAATTGAGAAACTGAAGCAGCAGTGAGGGATACTGTTCCAGAGCTTGGTAGCTGCCACTGCAAAAGCCCGATCACCATAGGAAGATGTTTTGACAAGTGGTCCAGGCTCTAGGGCAAGCTGTCTTGATGAGCGAAGAGATCTATTAACAGACGACGAGAGATGTAGATAGGAGCATCATCATGAATGGCTTTGAAAGTTAAAAAAAAGTAACTTAAAGTTAATCCTGTCCCTGATACATAACCAATGTAGGTCGCAGAGTATGGGTGAGATATGTTCATGACGTTTGGTGTATGTAATCAGACGAGCAGCAGAGTTTTGAACACGCTGTAAGAAAGAAATGTGATTGTCCAGCAAGCCGTATAAGAGAGAGAAGATTAAAAGAAAGGGTCAATTTTCATTTTTGTCCAATTTCAGAGGTTAATGTGTAAAATTGTTCATCTTAGACCAGCGAACAAAAGTGTTGTTAATGGTGACCCCTGTTGTTTGACCTTTTCCTAGGGATCAAATGTCAAATTTTGTTCGATTTCAAAGGTCGAGGTGTCAAATTGTTCATCATAGACCATCGATCAATTGTACCTCTCATCACATCTTTCCCTGGGGGTCAAAGGTCAAAAGAAAGGTCATATTTCAAACTTGTCTGAATTCAAAGATTAAAGGAACTAGGCTAGATTCCACTTACATTATTAAAAACTTAAAGAAATGCTCTAAATAAAGCTTAAAAGTGTTGTAAAATCCAAAAAGAGTACAACAATTTACACAGAAATGGCTCAAGTTGAGAGAGAATTAATTTGCAATATGTGACCCGTCATATCGAAAGGTACCTTAAGGGTCCCAAAATAAAAATTGATTTTATGGTCTCATCTGAAAGCTTATATTTTAAGCTTTAAAATTATACCTTGCTTTTGCTTTTTGGAAGTTTGATTGCAAAGTTACATCCAAAATGGTAAAAAGCATCAGGCTGATTCAGAAAATTATAGTTCTGAGAAAATTGAGTTTAAAGTTTCTGTACTGGTAAAACTTGAATGGAGAAAGGATTTTTATCTCAGGTTTTTAAAGCATTTGTCTCATGTATTGGTTGTTGGAACCTGATTAATATGAAAGAATACACTTCAAAGGTAACGTTTCTGATGAAATTAGAAATTTGACCTTGGACGTGATTTTTGACTATGCTCACCTTCAATGGCCTGTATCTCGTAATTTACTAAGGTAAGGTAAGGTACCTTTAGATATGATGGGTCACATATATCATTCTGTGATGGTGGTGTTCTATGTTTTCTAAACCCTAAATTTATACTTCAGATGGATTTACCATGTAAAAGATCAGACAAAGCTCCAGCATATAATTCAATACATGTAAAAGAGAAACAATTTCATCAAAAATAATTTGTTTGCCCATCACAGGTGTAGAAACAAGATATTTTTAAGATGTGAGACTAGAAGCATTGTTTTCACAACATTTTTGCATCCGGTGGCAAAAAAAGTTGATAAAAAGATGCAATTTTCTCCAATATTCCTTAAAATCATTGAAAACTACTAGTACAGGGTGTAGCAAAATGATTAGTACTCAGAATAAATAAATCTTTAAAAATACTTTCCATTCCATTTTGAAATTCAGAATTATCTTAATTGATAGCATGTTTCTTTGCCTTTAATTTGCAGAAAGAATGAGAGCATTTTGTCATTTTGTTTCCATAGGATTATGTATATGCACCAGTTTTAAAAACTCGCCACAGAATTGATTTGTTGCCTTTCCGTTTCACTGGAGACAGAAATCAATAACTCGATCAGTCTGCATAAGATTTAATTTTATATTTCCTGCCTTACAATATAATTTTATTTGTAACATTGCCGAACGCTAATGTAGAAAGTCCTGTTTGACTTCTCATGACATGAAGAAAGAATGATTGTTCTAAACAATTGCCAAGTAAACGAACAATGTTACCTGTCTTTAAAATGGAAAATATTACCCATCTTTATTTGAAAAAATCTCTTTATCATTTTTTTCACAACATAAATAAGGCCAAGGAAAAAAAAGGTTTGTCTCAGAAATCATCTGTAAAAACGCTATGCGATATGCGATTTTTAATTTTTTTTTTCTTTTAAGAAACTAGCTATGCAATATCTAATTTTTTTTTTAATGCTCTAAAATTTTGATCGCCCAACTTACGTGTGTGAAGTGCCCAGTTTGTAAGTACGACCCCGCCCGTTTTAACTATAGGAAGTCTTGTCAGTTGAAATAAAATGTACAATTCTAGGTAAAATTGCAACAGCAAATGAAAGCAATCCAGACGACGGTTGATTGCTAGGTTACTCTTAATAAAAAAAAGAGGGAAAGACCAGCGTGTAGCTCTATGCCCTAAATTCACTTTAACATAGCAATGCGCCGGGGTTTTTGAGACATACCTTTTTTGTTTCTTTGGCCCAAGTTTATGGCAGAAATGATATTCATTTGCGATTATTTCTTGTTGATACCTATTGCATGCTTCAGTTATCTATTAATGTGTCATTTCTTTAATATAGGTTTTCCCAGAGTTTTTGCATTGATTTTAATAAATCAGACGATTCAATTTCATCCTAAAAATTTTCTTTTACTAAAAGTCGTTTTCAATTTCATAGTCGTTATAGTTATATCAGTATATTTCGTAATTGTTTTATTGATATACCAGGTGTCCCAAAAAATGGTTACATGTAGAACTAGAATACGCGGTTCACAATGCCTCCGCCTTCCACCTTTGTAATCGGACTAAGTTGAGAATTTGACCTTTCTTTTGACCTTTGACCCAAACCTTTGAAATCGGACAAAGTTGAAAATTTGACCTTTCTTTTGACGACCCACAGTTTTAGGTCGGACGATGGGGTCACCGTTGACACTTTTGATCGCTG
>JXSR01S067513.1:50136-68941 GCA_000969725.1 Ophiothrix spiculata | reverse complement strand
CAATTTTGTTATGAGTCAGTATAATTAAAGTAAATTTGGAATTTTGTTTTAACAAAGTACATGTGCAAAATTTAAGTTGTTTATAGTTCATTGTTTTAAAATGATTACTCAATTTTCAGTTTCAGAATTGCAAGACCTGACCCCCTTTTCCCTCCCCCACTACTGTCATGTTGTCATCTATGTATGTTAGTAAGTATTGAAGTTTCTGGTTGAAGTCTTCATTTTCTAAAAAGCTTTTAGTTAAAAATGAATTTTGAAGTAAAACATCTCTCATTTCAGTCACGATTCGATTGTAACACCATTATGGTGTTAAAAGATAATTGATTTGTTTTCACATTTTATTTCTTTTTTAAGTGCATTTAAATTGCTTAAATGGTATGTTTACGATTATGTGTTTGGTATAGCCAAATTGTTTGGTACAATATTTACATACCATGTATTGTTGTATTATCACAAACATATTTAAAATGTAAAAATATGTAGTTGCATTGGCAAATATCCATTCGTCAATATTATTGTATTGATCACCCTGTGGCATTTGCTCAAATCTTTCAATATTAGTGCCATATGCGAGGATGAGCGTTGATATTTGTACATCAATAAGTAAAATAGGCCTGCCATTTTTACAATATATGTTTGGCAATGGATGAGAATGCATGGATTGGGAATAAATTGTGAGTTTAAAGTAGACTTTGTGAATGTGAATACGATGACATTGGTGTTGTGTTGGTATTTGCTGGGTTGACTTCCGTAATCAATTGAGAAACCAGTGACGAAGCCTATGGCTTTCAATTGCACCATATATGGGCTATTGCATGCATGGGCATAATAATCCTGAAATGTTTGCGAGAAAGAAGCGTGTCTACAATTGTTTGAACATTGTGACTGGGTAATATCATTGTTCTTGTTACCAAATGTGCAATTAGCTTCACCTTTGCCGCTTAAGTCTTTTGACCAGTATACACGTCTTGTTTTTATAACCTGTTCTTTACAGACATTTTGTGTAAATTTTAGCTGTGTTTTTTGTCATAAGTGAGATTCATTATTTCATCTTGCCCTACATCTATACACAGTGCCATTGACTCTTTTTCAATGTTATATTGTACAAGGCAGCCAAAATTTCACTGGAGGGTTGTAAATTAATCTGCTGCAATTTAAATTACACACAGTGCTAAGGGTAACTCATATTGTATGTTGTTGAAATTATGACCAGTGGCTTATTAATGCAAAGGAAAAGAGTCTATAAATGTAAATGTGAATGCAAATGCTCCAGTTGATTCCATTACAATCATAGGTTTAAGAATTGCAATGCTTAAAAGGGTAACTTAAGCTTACAGAGAAAATTTTAGAGAAAATTTTCACCAGATGGGATTTACCATTGCCATCAGTTTTTCATCAACATGTCATGGATTAAATTATTGCAAGAAGTTTCGTTTTTGTTTTAATACTTAAAAGTCTTGCAGGATTATCAGGCCATTAATGTTAGGAACATAATAATTGAGATTACTTTTCTTTTAAATGATTTACCATTGGTGTCTGTTTTTATGGATTTATCATTGCTCTTAGTTTTTCATCAATTTGTCATGGATTGTTTTAAGAAGGTTGTTTTAATTGTTATATGATTATCTGACCATGATGTTAACTCTAATTTCTCTCCCCAATAAAATTTTCACCATCCGTCCTATTTCACCGGAAAGCCTCGACACAGAGACCAAACTTTATGATAACATACGACTCTTTTTTGTAATGCACCAGGCTTGTTTTTTTTGCTAATAAAAATAATGGTACTAGCTAGCTCTTCATTTAAACTGGTTGCTGTTTTCGGCCAATTTGGTTTTGTAGGTTTTTTTAAAGAGATATTTCAATAAAATGCGTCAAAGTAGAAATTCCGGCAAAAGGTGCACGCTTTTGTGAGTAATCAATAGACAATTGTAACAATTTTTAATTAGCTTACTGCGGAAAATAAGGTTTTTGGGTGAATAAACACTACAGTAGAAGAACCTAGTCTACAAGTCTTTGAGCATATGCTCCCTAGTGTTAAAACAAAATCAGTAATAAATGTGCACCCTGTCTACCCCTATGTTAGTATAGGTAAACAGTCTTTAGATCATGTTCCCCAGTATAAAAACCAAACCAGTACGTGCACCCTGAGTGCTAAACTGTTGTTTGTCTTCCTTACAGGAGAGCTTAAACAGTAGCCAGACTGAGTTGCCAATGGCCCTCCGTGACCGATACCATTAAGTTCAACGGTTTCTCTCATCCAATCTGCTCTAGTTCATTTCCTACTTGGGAGCAAGCATGTGTTAGTTGCTATCTATAGTGTTACATTGGAGAATCATAGGAACAATGGTGTCACATCAACAACAAACTGGCTAGATGACTAATATGACTTCATTTGTTGCTTTTGTTTGGTCATTTTGTGGATGCGCTATGTAGGAGATGTAAATTAATGAATGGAAGGATACTGCACTTGGATTAAATTTATTTCAGGTAAGTGCGCATTTATATTGCCCTGCATTCACCTATAATCAACCAACACTTGCATCCGACTTATAATGATGTAAGCTATATTGCATCAAGCGGCTGGTATATTTAGTTTTTAAGCTTTACTAATAATATTGATGCAAATCCGTTTAGAGAGTGTGATACTAAGGTATATACAGATTTCAGTTTAGAAATTTGAAATTCAGGAAGTAGATTGATAAAGTTTCAGCTTAGTTTTCCATTGTTTTGACAACAGTTTTATTTATCAACATCAGCATAATAAGATTGTAAACAAATGTAAAGTACATGTATGATTTTCTTTAGAAATTTGACTTTACACATTTCATGAAGTGCTATATTTCTTTACTGAATTATAATTACCTTGTGTATATTTTGAAATTGTCAATCATTAGAAAACTATTTAACATTGCCAAATCAATTCCTTGTACAAATGCCTGCATGTGGCATTTTTGTCTCAAAATCATAAATGTATATCACAATGCTGTTGTTAACGAATTGTATAGAGAAAATACTTGTGCTAAATTGCTAAATCTCTTTGAAAGGCTGCGTAGAAGTGCAATAAAAATTCTCAAACTCGTCATTGAATATTTATTAGTTGATACAAGTATAAAGCACCAAGTTTTTAGCCTCTGCTTATCGTAGATATAGAGGTCTTTGTTTGATGACTTATTGGATATTGAAATGCAAGCTTACAATTTCAAAAGAGGATTCAAAATCTATATGGAAAGTCTAGGATTCTGAAGTAAAAGCAAAAATTGTGAGAGCTTGCATTATTCATGTATTGCTATATAGTACCTTGATATCTAATTGAGGAAAATGTGAAGACTAAAACAGTTAGGGATTAAATTGGACAAAGCTCAAGTCAATTTTAGGGGGTAATTCAAGACTTTCTTCATAAAAGACCCTAAATGTGATTACTATTTAGGAAATTGAGACCTTTTTATGACAGCTGAATCCAAATGGGCTCTAGAAAGCAACATATTTTTAAATCAAATAAATCCCAAATTTTAACTTTGTCACTTTTGTAAGTCCACTTTTTGTCTTTCTTTCTTTCTTTCTTTTTTTTTTTTTTTTGGGGGGGGAGGAGTTGGGGCAGGGTAGACTCAGATCCCCAAAAAAGGTAACTGATCACATGCCCCCCTCTTGGTCCAAACAAAGCTGGGTCCAAATGAAAGACACTTTTGTGAAGAAGTAAATAGTTTGCTGACTTGGGTTTTTATAGACCTCTCTTTTCATCTATGGGAAGTTTCATAATGTTGATAATAATGTTGCAGCTAATAGTATATCAGAGTGCCATGTAGTACCAAGTGATTATGAATTCCAAATCGAGGGCAAAAACAGATGTGTTGGCGTGGAAATTATTACTTTGTATTTCTTGACAAATATTTCAAATTGTGTAATGTCGGCAGAGATAAAACGAGAGAAGATGTCTGCTATTCACATTCACTGATAATCAGTGTAAAGAAATGGTTACATGGAATAGTGGAGTTTATTACTCTTTTGCTCAATTCCAGTTGTATTTTAATATATTACTAGAATCATGACTCCAGATTAGTAAATCTAGCCTGATGTTATATCATTTAATATCAAAAAAAATAGTAACAGAACAGCATAATTTCATCTCAGCTTCCATGATGCAAAATGAAAAATAATGAAAAGTATAAGCATCTCATGTTCCTTAATTTTGAAGACTAATTACAAATTTTCATAATTTAATTTCCCTGATAATTTCCATTTTGTAAACTGAGATAGACTGTTGTAAACAAGCCATGCATTGATTCCATTGTGCCAGTAATTCTTGTGATGGAAATTTGAGCATGGAATGAAATTTTAACATTTTCCTGTTACTTAATACCAACAAATTGTACAAAATTTGGGTTAAGGAGTACTCACAGACAATGTATTTAGGCAGGGATAGATTATAACATTGATTGATGCTAAGTAGGCTCCTTCATCTTACGTTGCCATGGTTACATGGCAAGAGCAGTATAAGTTTAAATGGGAGCGCGGTAAATATGAGATTTGGGTCTTAAGAGGATGAAATTTCCAAGTTTTCTTGACTGAGTTGAGCTTTGTTACTTCATGCATGCTTTAGATTATGGAGTCTCTATTTCATTAGGTTTATGTCGTCTTTGTGCGGAAAATATGGTATCGTACTCATGGCTCAGTATTGATCTCATCAAGCCTAATTTAGGAATGCAATAACTGTAAATGTTATCAGTTTCCAAAATTTTTAGATTTTGAGCTCTGGGTGCAAGATATAGATAACGTGGATTTTTAAAGAAATAAGAAAATTCTAAATGTTAAATTTTCAAGGGTAATTTGAAATGTATGTAGTATGTATTTATAAGCTGTTTTGGATGAGTACCAGAATTATGCTATAACATTAGATTTAAAATGTTATCAGTTTCTTAGCTCTGGGACTAAGATATAAATAAGTTTCCAACGAAAAAGGAGCAAATCAAAATGTGAAATTTTTGAGCAATTTGAAATGATAAATCCCTGGGGATAAATCTATGGAGTGTAAATAGCATTCATAATCAATGCTTAATGAGTAAAAGTTTAGGGATGTGTAATTTCTGAATAAAGTATGATGCTGTAAGTAGAAAATTTGTTGAGAAATCTATATTTCATTTCATTTTGTGCATGTTGTGTTTCAGTGGTTATGTTTTCAGATAAAACAAATAGTTTGGCTAGAAACGTGCGCCCAGGAGCTATATGAATTAAGATAAATTGTTTTGTGACGGTAATGACTTTCCCATATAAATGTGTGTAGAACGTCATTGCCGTCACGATATATCACATTTTTCACATTCATATAAATGCTTGTATATTCCAGAATGTTTATATGCAATCATTATGGTCTGATATACATCTTTATTGCACACTTTTCCTTTGTGAATGAAACAATTATTTTTATTGTCCAATATATTTTAATTACATAAGGTGAAAATCCAAGAAAATCACGAAAAGTTGATTGCAGAAACACGTTTTACATTGAAAAAATGCATGCGGATCATATAAAGAATTAAACAATTGCTAAGTATGCGTAGAATTGTGAAACAAATGTGTCAAATTGGTTTAGGAATTAAATAAACAAAATTCTACTATTTTCTATGCTATTTAATTCCTGTCTAAAAGTGTGACGGAGATGACGTTTTTGGAGGGACCTCCAACAGAAATGTTTAGAAAATCGTGGGATATTGGTGGTAAAGTGGTAAAGATTGAGCCCAATCATATCTTTATAATTAAAAGATATGTCTCTTTCACAATCAATGAGAAAAATTAATAAAAACAATAATTTAAAATTGTGTTTTCAATATCCCTAAATTACCAACTTACCGACAAATTACCCATGTACAGTTGTTTTATATTTTATTTTGAACATTTCAACCATTCATCATACCCAACATCTGGGGAATAAGGGTAAAGTTTGGAGAGTTTGGGGGCCTCCACATTATATGGAAGGTTCAAGTACATGCCATGGCTAAAACTCACTTTTGAACCATTCTCTTCTGCTCCCCAAGACCCCATTTAAAGCTCACTTCAGTTCTTCACCTCATTTGCTATAATAATGGAACAAAAAGTGTGTTTTCGAGTTTGTTATGTCAATTTTCTGCTCTTGTGGCCATAGTTTTATCAGTTCCCAAGACCTTATGTTTCACACTCACACACAAAACAAAAAACAAAAAACAGCTCCGAAACCCCTATGTTGGAAACCCATGCAACATATTATACCTACCAAAATATTGTTAGTACCGTCTGGGGAAAAGTGTTTAACACCCAATATCAGAAATCAAAAAGAGTAAGAGAAAAGACTATTTCTGCATACATACATCAAGACTGGCAGGTCACAAATAGCATTCGTCAATTGACAAAAAATACCTCAGAGAAACGGATACTAAATTATGAAGATTTCATCTCACCATGCTCCTTGGAACAGGCTTGGTATAAATAAAAACATGTCAAGGTGTTGTTTAAACCCAAAGATGACAATGATGAGGAGAATACTAGAACAATATTCTCACAAGCACCAGACGTATGAAATGTTAATATCCCTATTTGTACAAATGCATAAGGCTTTGAATGTGTAATTCCTTTATAAACTGTTAGAAACACTTTTAGTATTTTCTATCGTTACAATTGCCCTACATTACCATCATCAGTGCATCCCTTCATGTCTGTTGAGTTGACATTAATTGGTTCAATTGATCTGATTTCTGCTTAACACTTGGCAAATTTAACAGTAAAATTTGTCTGTGATGATGTTCACATTCGCAGGTGTTGGGTTAAATTATGAATGTTGTTAAATGGATACACGGTTTTTGGTTTAGAATCCAGGACTGAAGCAAAAAAAGCTAAGGCCAAGGGAAAGGATTGTAGCATACCATGTGAAAAAAGGCTTTGGGGTAAAAAGTTGTGATGTAGAAAAAAAAAAGATCTGGATATATTAACCATTACCTGCATCATAGATAATATAAGCTTTGTGAACTTATTGAGAACTATAAAAACACTTAAGTGAGGCTATAATGTGAAATCCAGATTGTAATTTTCACATAGAGTGAAATGTTCTTTTAAATCATTGGTGGTGCTTTATTCAAGCCTTAAAATGCAACCATTTTTCAGGGGTGCATAGTGGTAAATTGCAAACTGTTTTTTTAACAGTGTAGCATGTAGCAAAGTCAAGTCTCTGATTTTATTGTGGTTTATTTATTTATCTCACTTTATGGAAAACAATCATGACAAAATCAGAATTTCATCTCAAACTGAAATGGTGAGCACTTAGAAAATATTATATAATACCTTAAAATGTTTAAATGTGTCTTAAAGGCATAGGTAGGTCTGTGAATGTGTGTAAAAAGGGTCTGATGATGGCACACTGTGTTGAGTTGGATGGGAGGAATTTGTTTGTACCATATTCATCTAATTCAGACTGTCAAATGTTTAAATGAAGTATTTGACACGCATTGGGTTTCTGCATTGTGTTTCAAAGCAATAATAAAGAAGTCAGCAGCACAAGTGGACTCTTTTATACGGAATTGTCTAACGTGGCAAGTGAGTGCGTAAGAAGAAGAACAAGTTGAAATTGAGCTGGTAATCAAATGTTTTAGAGGAATTGAAATGGATGTGGAATGTTTCTATTGTATGTCATGGAAGGTGGGTCTTCATATCAAGGTGGTTAGGTTTATTGAAAGTTTTATGTAGAGAACGACTCGGTATCGCCAGCAATTTATGCCAGTGTCAGGTAAATAAATGCATTGAGAAATTGACTCGATATCGCAACTTGAGCCAATACACGCAAATGTGATGTAAGTAAATGCATTGAGAAATATCAAAATCTGATTGGAATGTAAATTGCTGACATATCCAACAGCTTTTAGCTTAACTTGACAATTATTTGACAGATTTCAAGTACAGAGTTTTTTGGAAACATCCTTTGTCATCAATTCAACTACTTTACAAAATCTGTTGATCAATTGCTTAATAGATATCAAGTTCATACTATTTAAAAATTATGGTGCAAGCATTGTTGTTATTGTCATCAATTCAGTTACTTTAAAACAGTTATCTTCTCAGTTATTTTATTTATACTAATTTAATGTATATTTGAAAGATTCGGTATTGAATTATAAACCGGATTTTGAAATTCTTTTTAACAAAGTGTCTGCAAAATTTATGTCATTTCCAGTAAAGGTTAATGATTGCTTAATTTTTGTGATTCACAATTTCAAGACCTGGCCCTCTTATATTTCTCCCCATCGACTGTCAGCTATGTATGCTATTAAGTATTGAAGTACCTGGTTGAAGTCTTCATTTTCTAATCAATTTGTTATATTAAGTGTAAAAGCTTTTAGTTAAAAATGAATTTTGAAGTAAAACATCCCTTATTTCAGTCACTATTCTATTGTAACACCATTATGGTGTAAAAAGATAATTGATTTGTTTTCACATTTTATTTCTCTTTAATTGCATTTAGATTGCTTAAAAGTGGTATGTTTACGATAGTGTGTTTGATTTAACCAAATGTTTGGTTCAATATTTATCTTATGTTCTTTGCTAAATTATGACATACACTCACGGTCTAAAGTATTTCCGCACAAACACTTTTATTCAGCCATATCTCACAAGGTGTTTACAAGGAAACTATCTGGAAGCTTATGTTGCTTTTGGTCAGATCTGATAGGTAATCTAGTTAAGTGTAAAGTTGAGCTCCAAATGGGGTCAACCCTCTCACGTACAGGTAGGGGGCAACAACACAAATAGGTCGAAAAAAATGTTTTTTAGGTCAAATTTGATTTGACAACGCTTGGGTCAAGGTCACTTCACCGCTAAAGTTGAGTGGTCATATGGAATGTGTATATTTAATAGAGTGACAAGCAGGCGATTAAATGTCCTGGTCATGCTTGACTGCGCCAAGAGAATGCTTGGAAGCAAACGAAAAATGATCCTTCAACGGCCCCCACAAAAATAGGGCTGTGGTAAAAGTGGAATGGTCCCTGGCGGTATATGACATTTTAAAAGGTTTTAAGAGGTTTTCAATCTGTCGTATACCGTCACAAACCACTCAACATTCATCACAGCCCTATTTTTGTAAACTTGGGGGCGTTGAAGGAACATTTTTCGTTTGCTTCCAAGTATTCGCTTGGCGCAGTCAAGCGTGACCAGGACATTTAATCGCCTGCTTGTCACTCTATTACGTATACACATTCCATATGACCACTCAACTTGAGTGGTGAAGTGACCTTGATCAAATCAAATTTGACATAAAAATCACGTTTTTTCGACCTATTTGTGTTGTTGCCCTCTACCCGTATGTGAGAGGGTTGATCCCATTCGGAGCTCAATAATTATTTTACACTTAACTAGATTACCTATCAAATCTGACCAAAAGCAAGATAATTAAGTTTCCAGAGAGTTTCCTTATAAACGCCTTTTGAGATATGGCTGAATAAAGTGTTTGTGCGGAAATACTTTAGACCGCAAGTGTACATATTCAAAATGTAAAAATGTAGTTGCACCGTAAAATATCTATTTGTCAATATTATTGTATTGATCACCTTGTGACATTCGTTCAAATCTTTCAATATTAGTGCCATATGCGAGGATGCGTGTTAATATTTGTACATCGATAAGCGAAATAGACCTGCCATTTACAAGTACAATATAAGCTTGGCAATGGATGAGAATGCATGGGTTGTGAATAAATTGTGAGTTTAAAGTAGACTTTGTGAATGTGAATACGATGACATTGGTGTTGTGTTAGTATTTGCTGTGTTGACTTCCGTAATCAATTGAGGAACCAGTGACGAAGCCTATGGCTTTGAATTGCAACATGTATGGGCTGGAACTATTGCATGCATGGGCATATTAATCCTGAAATGTTTGCAAGAAAGAAGCGTGTCTACATTTGTTTGAACAATGGTGACTCGGGTAATATCATTGTTCTTTTAACCAAAATGTGCAATTAGCTTCACCTTTGCCTTTTAAGTTTTTTGACCAGCGAACACATCTTGTTTTCATTGCCTGTTCTTTACAGACATTGTGTATAAATTTTATCGGAGTGTTTTTGTCACAAGTGAGATTCATTACTCCATCTCACCCTACTTCTTTACACAGTGCCAATGACTCTTTTTTAAAAGCGAAAATTTCGCTGGAGGAATGTAAATTAATCTGCTGCAATTTAAACTACACACAGTGCTAGCGGTAACTTGTATTGTATGTTGTTGAAATTATGACCAGTGGCTCATTAATGCAAACTTGAAGAAATAGAGTCTATAAAAGAGAATGCAAATGCTCCAATGCTGATTCCATGACAATCATAAGTTTAAGAATTGCAATACAGAATAATGATGTTAAAATTTTAGAGGAAATTTTTACCAGACGGGATCTACCATTGCTCTTGGTTTTTCAACATGTCATGGCTTAAATTTGTATGAGAGTGTATTTGTTTTAGTATTTCTAGAAAGTCTTTGGAGGATTATCAGGCCATTAATGTTAGGAACATAAGGATTGAGATTGCGTTACCTTTAATTTAAATGATTTATCCATGGTTTTAATACAGCAACATTCATGTGTCAGTTTTGTTTTAATATTTTATATCATGTGATAATCTTACCATGATGTTAAAATCCCAACATTTTTAAATATATCAGTATATTTGGTATATTCAAAGTCAATTGTATCAAGTTATGATTAACTGATGGTGAATAGACCCACCGGATATGATCACTTTATGGGCATAAATTTGTATTCTTTGTGAAAATAGTCCAAAAATGCCTGAGAATCATTATTTTTGGCTCACACTTTTCAATTCATTGTCGCCCCAAAAATATTGGGCTAGAAAAATTTGTGATATCATTTTAATAATTTAAATGAAGTGCAATCTACTGTGAACTTTATTAACAAGAGTTCATAAATTGTACCTTAGTAGCAAGTGTATTCTTAAAAGCAAACTAAATGGTAAATTGAAGTACGAAGTACCTTACAAGTCTACACGCCTTTGAGCATAGAATGGGTTAATACTCTTTAGATTGTGTCCCCTCATAGACTTAAATCTATGGTCCCCTAGCCTAGTGTAAAAGCCAAACCAGTAGTAATTGTGCACCCTGAGTACCACACTGTTTTTGTTTATATTTCTCACAGGAGAGCGTTCTCACAGTAGCTAGACTGAGTTGCCAATGGCCCTCCGTGACCGATACCATTAAGTTCAACGGTTTCTCTCATCCAATCTCTACTGCTCTAGTTTATTTCCTACTTGTCAGCAAGCGTGTGTTAGTTGCTATCTATAGTGATACATTGGAGAATCATAGGAACAATGGTGTCACATCAACAACAAACTGTCCAAAGGACTAATATGACTTCATTTGTTGCTTTTGTCTGGTGTTTTTGTGGATGTGCTATGTAGGAGATGTAAATTAATGAATGAAAGGATACTGCACTTGGATTTTAAGTTATTTCAGGTAAGTTTTCATATATTTTGCTCCGCATTTACATATAATCAACCAACACTTGCACATGGCTTAATAGTGTAAGCTTTATTGCATCAAGCAGCTGGTATATTTAGTGTTTAAGCTTCACTAATAATATTGATAAAAATATTGATACTGTTTAAAGAGTGTGATACTAACAGATTTCAGTTTAGAAATATGAAATTCAGAAAGTAGACTGATATATTTACAGCTTAGTTTTCCTTTGTTTTGACAACAGTTTTATTAATCAACATCAACATGATAAAGTTGTAAACAAAGATTAAGTACTTGGATTTTCTTGAGAGATTTGATTTTGCAAATTTCATGAAATGCTTGATTTTTTACAGAATTATATGTAAAATTGAAATGCATAGTCATTTCCTTGAGAAAAAACTTGCTGGCGACATTTTACCAAATTTAGTGCCTCTAGATGTGGATGTTTAGAGTATCATTTCATGTCACGAAATCAAAAATGCACATCACATTGTTGTTGATAAAGGATTCTATAGAGAAACATTTTCTTTGTTTATGCTACATGTGAAGGTCTGAGTAGAAATATTAATATTATGAATTAAATGCCATGGAATTTCTAAAACCCTTTAATGGATATTTAGGAGTTTATACAATCTTGAATAAAGCATCAAGTTTTTAGCCTCAGCTTATTGTAGATCCGGTTGGTTTTTTTTGCGTTTTTGATTTTTAATTTGGAGGTTTAAATTTTCAAAGGTGGTTGTTAATTTTTTGGAAGTTTTGGGTTTTTGGGGAAAAGGTTGAAATTGTGAGAGGTTTATAAGATGCATTATTCATGTATTGCTATAATAGTACAGAAATATATCATCAAGGAAAATGTTATGACTTAGCATCTAGAGATTAAATTGGACAAAACTTAAAACAAATCCAGGGGCACTCATAATATTAGCATATAAGCCAATGCAAGACCAGATTTATTCAAAAAGACTGTAAATGTGATTGTTATTTAAGAAATTAATATTAAGGGTATCAAAACTCAAAAAATCTGGAAATGAGGGTATAGTTTACAAAGTTTGGTACTTGTTAATGGTATAAATATTAAATCTTTCCTAAAAATGTTGCTTTCAATCAAAAAGAACAACTTTTTTGTCGTCGTCGTCCTATGAGTCACGACTGACCCGTTGTGACCCTTTTGATGATGTCGTTCCATCTATGCCGATCTTGAGCATAACGGTAGGCTGCATTGACAGATAGGCCAGTATATTCTCTAATGCCATCTATCCAGCGGGTTTTCTGCCTGCCTCTTCTGCGATGTCCTTCCATCATTCCTTGAACAATTATTTTCTCTAGACAGTCGCCTTCCCTTCTTGAGATATGCCCAAAATATTGAAGTTTGTTGCGAATTATTTTCTGACATAATGGGGTGTACTCTCCTACTTGGCATCTGACAAATTCATTTGTTTTATGCTCTCTCCAGGAAATTCTCAACATCTTTCTCCAACACCACATTTCGAAGGTTTGGATTTTACCTTTGTCTGCTTTTCCAACAGCCCATGTCTCAGACCCATTAGTGTGGCAATCGGGAATACCAGGGCGCTCATAATGCTTTTCTTTGTTGTTATGGTGATTCCTCTGTCTTTCCAGATGTCATCAAGTCCGATAGCAGCTGTCCTAGCCATTGCCAAACGTCTTCTAATTTCCTGGGAGCTGCCTCCTTCATCCACAATGACTGATCCAAGAAAGTTGAAAGTATTTACCACCTCTATATCCTCTCCATCTGCCTTCACTGGTTGGATTGGACTGCCACCATAAATCATGACCTTTGTTTTCTTAACATTAAGGAACAGTCCGTACTCTTCACTTGTGCTCTTCACTCTGTCGATGAGGTTTTGAAGTTCAGGAGCTGTTCTTGCAATAAGAGTGGTATCGTTGGCATACCTAAGATTGTTTAGTTGTCGACCTCCTATTGACACTTCACCGGAGAAACCATCAAGTGCATTCCGCATGATGTACTCAGCATATATATTAAATAAGTACGGTGACAAAATGCATCCCTGGCGGACTCCTTGGCCAATGGTAAACCAATCAGTATCTCCTGACTCTGTCCTCACAGTTGCTTCTTGTCCACTATATAGGGTCCGGATTAGGTTTACTATATGTGTCGAGAAGCCCATCTCAATCATGATGTTCCACAGCTTTCCATGTTGGACACAATCAAATGCCTTAGAGTAGTCTATGAAGCAGAGAAATAAACTTTTTAAGTTTCATTTAACTCTTTAATTATTGACGTTATGAGTGGAATGTGTTGTTAAAAGGGCAATTTATAGCCAAGAAGACAATAATATATTGATAAACATTAATAAAGTTCAGACTTGATTTGAATATAATTGTTTAGGGTGGGGAAGCATGACAAAATACTTGTTTAGGGTAAAATACAAATGTAGGATAAGTACTTATTTAGGGTCCATTTTGAGCATGGTATCCACCTCTCAATGACAGTGGCCCCCTGTGATTTGTTTGAAGAAATAGTTCGCTTTGCTTTTCATCTATGTAATGAGAAATTTCATAATGTTGATAAAGATGTTGCCGCTTATTGTATTTCACTGTTTCATGTAGTACTTGGTGATTTTGACTTTCAAATCGAGGGCAAAAACAGATCTATGTGATGGTGTGGAAGTTATAACTTTGTTTTTTTTGACTAATATTTAAAATTGTATAATGTCGCCAGAGATAAAAACGAGACACGATGGCTGCTATTCACATTCACTGAATAATCAGAATAAAGAAATAGTTTTGTGAAATAGTGGAATTTATTACTATTTTGCTCAATTCAAATTGTATTTAATATATTGCTAGAATCTTGACTCCAGATTAGTAAATCCAGCGTGATATTTTATCATTTAATATCAAAAATTAGTATCAGAACAGCATAATTTTATCTTAGCTTCCACGATGTCAAATGGAAAATAATGAGAGGTATAAGCTTCTCAAGTTCCTTAATTTTGAAGACTAATTACAAATTTTCGTAATTTAATTTCCCTGATAATTTTCATGTTGTAAACTGAGATAGACTGTTGTAAACAAGCCATGCACTGATTCCATTCTGTTGGTAATTCTTGCAATGGAAATTTGAGCATGGAATGAAATTTTAACATTTCTCTGTTACTTAATACCAACAAATTGTACAAAATTTAGGTTAAGGAGTACTCGCAGACAATGTATTTAGGCAGGAGTAGATTATAACATTGATTGATGCTAAGTAGGCTACTCCATCTTACGTTTCCATGGTTACACGCGAGAGCGGTATAAGTTTAGACGAGCAGTAAATATGAGATTTGTTTCTTAAAAGGATGGAATTTCCAAGTTTTCTTGACTGAGTTGGGCTTTGTTACTTCATGCATGGTTTAGATTTTGGTCTCTATTTCATCAGGTTTATGTCGTCTTTGTGCGGAAAATATGGTATCATACTAATGGCTCAGTATTGATCTCATCAAGACTAATTAAAAAATGTATGCTATAACATACGATGTTAATTATTCTTAGGTCTTGACTAAGATAGAAATACGTTTCCAAATAAATAAGAGCGAGTGAAAATTTAAAGAAATAAGAGTGAGGTAAAATATAGAATTTTAGAGCAAATGATTTGAAATGATAAATCCATGTACAGTGTAAATAGTATTTATAATCTATGCTAAATGAGTACATGAGCTTACAAGCCTAGGGATGTGCAATCTTTGTAACTATACTTTACCCCTGAGAGGTTACCAAGTCTTCAATATTTAGACAAGCAAGTATAAACCATTTTCCTTGTATATTCTCATTTTTCAAATATCTGTTGGTTTATATGAATCTGGAAAAAGTACAAATTTATTTCAGATGGAAAAGGTTGAGTCTTGTTTGTTTGCATGATTTTTTCCTTTCCAAAGTAAATTGTTACCTCCTCCGCCCCCCTCGCTTTATCACATGTATTGCAATGGATGCCAAAAGAGTTATGACAATTATGAACCAAACTAGGTCATAGATATTATTAGTCTAAATATTGGAGGAACAATATTGACATGGCTTGTTTATCAATTTCATGGTGAAATCAGGTTGACAAGGAATCAAGAGTTACTTTTTGTCATATTTGAAAAGATTTACTCGGATAATATGGGAGTGCTCTGTAATCCTTAGTCTTGATCTACGGATGAGAGAAGGGTTTCAGATCCAACGTGACATACAGGATGTCCCAGAGAAAGTGTTACTCAGATAAAATATGGGAGTTCTCCGTAATCCTTGGTCATGATCTATGGATTTGAGGAAGGTTTTAGACTCTATAAGGTATACAGGGTGTCGCAGAAAGAGATTTACTCAGATTATATAGAGGTATAGGGGCAACCTACTTTTGTGTAAATAACTGTTGGCAAGGGGCAGCCTTCAGGTAGACTCTTTTCAGAGTCACGAATATCTCATAAGAACAACACATTAGAGGTAAGGGGCAACCTACTTTTGTGTAAATCTGTTGGCAAGGGGCAGCCTTCAGAAAGGCTCTTTCCAGAGCCACCAAATAATCTCAAAGAGGTGATCTGCTTTCAACACTGTTGGCAAGGGGCAGCCTTCAGTGAATGACTCATGTGAGTCATCAGTGGGAAGTGACGGCCCACATGTCTTTATAATAATATTTGTCCTGAAGAAGTCAGAGCTACTCCTGACGAAAGCTTGACAGTTCAAAACTTGTCCGACGGCGAACCCGTTAAAATCTACCAATTATATGGCAGTGTTCGGTAATCTTTACCTTGATCTATGGGTCAGTGGATAAGAGGATTTCAGACCAATGTGACATTCAGGGTGTCCCAACAAGAGTTAACATCTTATCACAAGAAGATGTTCGCAAGTAAAAAAATGTATTATTGATATGTGGATAAAAAGATTCCAAGACCCATTTTGTCATACAGTCCCAGAAAAAAAGATAACAGTTAAAAGGTTAGAAAGATGTAGTGTTAATTTAGGTCCCTTTAAAGATGCTTGGCTTAGATTTATTGTTCTGCTCAAGTTTTTAATATAATCATATTAGTAATAAGCTTAAGTCCAATGTATGCTGAAATTTGGGGTTATTGTTGAACATACTTACAAGAGGTGCGCACGGGTGTTATCAAGTACGCGCAAATTCTATTTCCAAAGATTGAGCATCAGGAAATACTCCATTTTGAAATATACCAACCTAAAAGTGTTCCAAAATGCCGGACAATTAGGAATTAGGGGTTCTCGCGGTATAAAGTGCCATGTTTGCTTGAGTTTAAAGCAAGAATAGAAGAACGTAAATGACATCTGTTGTTATTAGTATGTTAAACTAGTTACTGTTAATACATTTACAAAGACTGAGCATTCAGAAAGGCTCTATTTTGAAAACACAACCCGTAGAAATACTGGTATATGAATGTTGACCACATTTTTTGCTGAGTCACCGTTAAGCGCGTCTAACTTCGAGGCCATTGAGCTACCTCTAAATATTGTTCAATTTTTCTGAATATCTTACAGGGTAAGTTTTTCATGCAAATGAACAAATTTAAGGGGTGAGACCCTTATTTTTCAGACTTTTGTAAAATAAGAACCACCTTAGTGTGGATGCACTGAAGAATTACCAGAAAATGCCCAATTATTTGCACAAAACTCAATTGGTTTATTATTTGCACAAAACTCAAACGATTTCTTCAGGCATGAGAATTCTTAGGAAATTTCCTGATTTTAGGATTAAAAAAAAAAAAATTCTCAGTACAAAAGTATAGCAAAGTTCTTATTTTCAGGAAATTTCAGGATTTTCAGGATATTTTGTTAGTAATTGTTCTCATGCCTGTCTTTTATTTGCACAAAACTCAAATGGTTTCTTATTTGCACAAAACTCAAATGGTTACCTCCTGTTGATGTTTTGATTTTGCACAAAGCTTAAATGGTCTCCTGGGAAATGTATTAGACACACTCAACATCATGTTGAGATTTCATTTGTTGGAATAAAAACGGATCCCCCTCTCACATGGATATCACTGTTAAGGATATCTAAGCAGGTGTGGATTTACATCATATCAGATACAACGTATGACCAGAAAACAACATAGAAATTCACACTTATACCCCGTTCAGACACACTAAAAAGTCGTCTTAAGTTGCTATCGAGTCAATTTTTAATTTCAAACACGACATTGGATAAGCGAAAAGTAACTCGACTTACGACTGTTCACACATGCGATACGATTTTGAAGTCGAATTGAGATAAACTTTACTTCCAGGTTATAGGTTCAGGTCAATGCGCTGTTAAGTAAACAAGAATTCAACTCGACTTACGACGACAGGTGTACACACACACGAAAAGTCATCGGTTGTTGTCGTTAGTCGAGTTACATCGAGTTACTAACGCGACTTAACTTGCTTTTTAGCGAGTTGATAATTCGATGTAAGACGACTTTTTGAAAGACGACTCAAGCCGACTTGAACTGTTCACACACAAGTGAATTTTGAACTCGATATAACTCGAATACGACTAAAGATGACTAAAGACGACTTTTTGGCTCTGTCTGAACGGGGTATAGGTTAGTAAATCGCGGCTTGGATCTATGCTATTATAGGCTTGATTTTTATCTCAACTAAATTGGAAAACTTCACAAAATGTTCAAAATCATTTGTAACATGCTATGGTTGTTGGAAATGTATTTTAAATTATTGCACAGTCTATTTTTGTCTCACATTTTTACACGCTGCATTAATAATAGCTCATAAATATGCACAATGCATATTTGGAACAAGATTCATTATTTTGTTTGCAAACAAATGTAATTATTGCTTATCTATGATTGAAAATAAGCAAAATATTGACTTATTTGAATCAATCTATTTATGGATTTTGCTAGTTGATAGCTGACTCTTTAAACGCTGTTCAATGTCACGAGTACCAGCTGTCTCATCCTCGTCCCCAAGTACAAACTACTAACAATGACTAGTGAATTGTTTAGAATTTCAGAGACTTTGCACTCTTGATACTTTAAAGCATTCTCAAATTCAATTTCATGGCATTCAGAAGTGAAGTCTGTGATGATCAAAACATTGGGCATGGGTTAATACCGATTTCTTTGTATTAAGTGTAAAAAGAGAAAGGTGGAAATTTGAATTTGTCTGCCATGTGCTTAAAACATCTGGTGTTATTCAGGGGAAATACGAGGGGATATCAACAAATTTTAAACTTTACCCAAAAGAAATGGCACCAGGAACAAAATTTCATTATGAGATACTTTAATCATCTTTACATAGTCAATGTGCAAAGTAACACATTTCTCTCACTTTTAACTGATTGTCTACAGACCATTATTGTAGGGATCCTCTTTATTGAAAAA
>JXSR01S067513.1:25795-38120 GCA_000969725.1 Ophiothrix spiculata | reverse complement strand
TCAAAGGTCAAAAGAAAGGTCAGATTTTCAACTTTGTCCGATTTCAAAGGTTTGGGTCAAAGGTCAAAAGAAAGGTCAAATTCTCAACTTAGTCCGATTACAGAAAGGTGGAAGGCGGAGGCATCGTGATCAACACTCTGTGTCGAGAACCGCGCGGCCCGAGAACCGCGTATTCTAGTTTCTTATTAAGTGCATTGAGAATGCTTAAATGGTATGTTTACGGCAGTGTGTTTGGCATAACCAAATTGTTTGGAACAATGTTTGAAGAGCTTGCTTTCCAAAAGGGCCTAAATCCAATTTTGGTCAAAATTGAGGTATTGAGCCATAGTGTAGTACTATAGTAGTAGTTTAATGGAACCAAGCCATTTTCCCCAAAAGTTGCTTTCATTGAGTCTACAAGTACACAAAAATCTATGTTTGTTTCCAAAAGGGCCTAAATCCATTTTAGGGTGGAAATAAAGCTTTCAATAAGAAATAAAGTTTTGATTTCCATAAGTGATATCACTGTAGTGAGAGGACCTATCCCAAACTTGTAAAGCAATAAAACTCGAAAATAAATTAAACATGACAAGAAACTATCCTTTTGCTGATTTTCAGATGGATGTAGAATCTAAATGAAGAGATCATTCCCAAAAAGAACATAAATCAACTTTGAGCAAAAATTTTGTTTATAGTGCCATAGTGTAGTACTATAATAGTAGTAGTTTCATGGAACCAAACTATTTTCCCCAAAAATTGCTTTCATTGAGCTTACAGTGCACAAAAATCTCAGTTTGTTTCCAAAAGGGCCTAAATCCACAGTTTATTTCCATAAGGGCCTAAATCCACTGCCTAGTAAAAATAAAGTTTTACATAAAAAATGAACAATGAAGTTCTGATTTCCTTGAGTGTTGTCACTTTAGTTAGAGGACCAATTCCTAAAATACAAAGCAGCAAAAACTTGAAAAGTAATTTTGCGCAAGAAGAAAAAAAAATTGCTGGTTTTCTCAAAAAGTACTCAGATGGATTTAGGCCCTTTTGGAAACAAACTCTTCATTTGCACACCATTTATTGCTGTATTATTACATTCATATTTAAAATGTAAAAATGTGTAGTTGCAGCACCGTAAAGTATCTATTTATCAATATTATTGTATTGATCACCCTGTGGCATGCGTTCAAATCTTTCAATATTAGTGCCATGTGCGAGGATGAGCATTAATATTTGTGCGATAAGCATAATAGGCACACCATTCACAAGTACAATATGTTTTGCAATGAATGAGAATGCACGGATTGGGAATAAGTTGTGAGTTTAAAGTAGACTTTGTGAATGCAAATATGATGACATTGGTGTTTTGTTAGTACAGAGTGTCCACGAATGATTTACACCCGGTTTCAAAAAATCAGAAAAAATATTAATCATAATTTTTCATAAAACCAACAGCTTTCCTACAATAGTGGATAAGTCTTCTACATTTTCCAGGTTTCATCAAAATATCTAAAGTGTAATGAATACAACTTGACCAAATTCAAATATTCTTTCTTTGCTTTTGTAATTTTCTAAGATCTACAAAAAGCATTACCTTACAGACCTCTGAATATATTCCTTCTCAGATTACCGAGATAGACTTAATCAGATATGGAGCGAGCAGGACACCATTTTGGTGGGCAAGTTGATGAATCACAGTTCTGTTGATTAACATACTTCCCTGCGTTGAGGTTTCCGTCGACAAATACTGGTCCTTATATTAAGTTGTTACCCATAATATCCATTTAAACTAACTTACAGTTGTAATTAGCAATGTCAAATGTAAAGTTTCTAGGTGGTTTCCCTTAGGCACGTACATGTAACATCTTAAGTTATTTTTACTGGTTATTGTAAAGCTGTTCAACCGTAACCAAAACCGTCATTTCTTTTCCTAAGAACACCCTTTAAATCCAATATCCATCACTTTCCTGATCACAGTCAATAAATAAATCCTAA
Source organism: Ophiothrix spiculata (assembly GCA_000969725.1). NCBI lineage: Eukaryota > Metazoa > Echinodermata > Ophiuroidea > Amphilepidida > Ophiotrichidae > Ophiothrix > Ophiothrix spiculata. Next base: position 36,155 of record JXSR01S067513.1, on the reverse strand, counting down.
ATTGTATTTCACGTTTTAACTTTAGACAAGTTAAGGGTGTCAGTGTAGTCAGTTTTAATTGAATGTTTAAGGTCGAAAATTTCTCTGATTACAAATTTACAATTTGCAAAATATACCCTGTTTAGGAAAATCTCTATAACTTTCCACAGGAACATGCAATTTGAAAAATTCAAAATTCTTCAGAAACCTAAAGACATGTTTAAATTGGAAATTAACAAGATTTGACCAAAACATTAACCACTGCTCCACAAAACAAATCCGGTAGCCAGGTATAAATCATTTGTGGACACTCTGTATTTGCTGGGTTGACTTCCGCAATCAATTGAGAAACCAGTAACGAAGCCTATGGCTTTGAATTGCACCATGTATGGGCTGGAACTATTGCATGCATGGGCATAGTAATCCTGAAATGTTTGCAAGAAAGAAGCATGTCTACAATTATTTGAATAATGGTGACTCAGGTAATATCATTGTTCTTGTAACCAAAATGTGCAATTTAGCTTCACCTTTGCCTTTTAAGTCTTTTGACCAGCGCACATGTCTTGTTTTCATTACCTGTTCTTTACCGACATTTTGTGTAAATTTTAGCTGAGTTTTTTTGTCATAAGTGAGATTCATTATTTCATCTCACCCTACTTCTTTACACAGTGCCATTGACTCTTTTTCAATGTTATATTGTACAAGGCAGCAAAAATTTCACTGGAGGGGTGTAAATTAATCTGCTGCAATTTAAATTACACACAGTGCTAAGGGTAACTCATATTGTATGTTGTAGAAATTATGACCAGTGGCTTATTAATGCAAAGAAAAAGAGTCTATTAAAGTGAATGCAAATGCTCCAGTTGATTCCATTACAATCATAGGTTTAAGAATTGCAATGCTGACAAGGGTTACTTAAAGCAATACTATAAGATTTTGGTCAAAAATGTTTTGTAGTAAAAACATCATAAGATGAAGGAATGTTACTATCTATAAGCGTTTTCAGGTGTATTTTGCCAAAAAAATTATTTTGCCACCGAAAAATGGATAAAAAGCATATGCATGTTTTCCTATACAAATACATGTTGAATTAAATTTGGGATCCTGAATTTAATTCAATAAACGGCCATAACAGAAAAAGTAAACTTATTTAAGCCAAATTATTTGGAGGGTATTAATATCTACCTAAAACAAACACAATAAGCTAAAAATCAAAAGTTATGGGTGACAGCCTGAGGGAGCCTTTCATTTTTAACACTTTATAGTATTGCTTTAAGTAGTGTTTAAAATTTTATAGGAAATTTTCGCCAGACAAGATTTTCCATTGCTCTCAGGTTTTCATCAACATGTCATGGATTATATTATTGGAAGAAAGTGTATTTGCTTCAATACTTAAAAAGTCTTTGCAGGATTATCAGGCCATTAATGCTAGGAACATGAGGATTGACATTACTTTACCTTTAAATGATTTATCCATAGTTTTAATAGCAGCATCCATGTGTCTGTTTTATTTTATTATCATTTTTATATCATATGATTTTCTGACCAAGGTGTTTTTAAAATTTCAGTAATTGACAGTCAATTGTATCAAGTTAAGATCAGGTGATGGTGAACAGACCCTCCAGATATGACCACTTTATGAGCATAAATTTGTATTCTTTGTGAAAACAGTCCCAAACTGCTTGAGAATCATTATTTTTCTGCATTATTTTCACATGTTCAATGCCACCCGAAAATATTGAGCTGGAAAATATTTGTAATGTCATTTTAATAATGTAAATGAAGTGTAATCTTCTTGAGTATTTTTGTTAATCTAAATATACCCTGTGTACACGTCTTTGAGCATAGAATGTGTTAACACTATTTAGATCATGTCCCCTAGTATAAAAGCCAAACCAGTAGTAATAGTATAAAAGCCAAACCAGTAGTAATTGTGCACCCTGTACATGCTGTATATCACAATGCTGTTGTACAGAGAACAATTTCTCCATTGTTTATAATATTGTTTTCTCATCAAATACTTGTGCTAATTGCTAAATCTCTTTGAAAGACTGAGTAGAAGTGCCATAACAGTTCTCAAACTCTTCATTGAATATTTAAAAGTTAATGCAAGTATAAGCACCAAGTTTTAACCTCTGCTTATCTTAGACATGGATGTCTTTGTTTGAAGACTTATTGGATATTGAAACACAAGCTTAAAATTTCAAAAGAGGTTTCAAAATCTATATGGAAAGTCTAAGATTCTGAAGAAAAAGTTGAAATTGTGAGAGCTTTATGAGATGTATTATTCATGTATTGCTTTATAGTACCTTGATATCTAATTGAGGAAAATGTGAAGACTTCAAAGCTCTAGTCAAATTCAGGGGGTATGTCAGCAAGTAAGCATGCAAGACTTTGTTCAAAAAAGATGCTTAATGTGATTACTATTTAGGAAATTGTTACCTTTTTTGACATTTGAATCCAACTGGGCTCTAGAATGCAACATATTTTTTATCAAACAAACCCCCCAAATGACACTTTCGGTAAATCTGCTTATTTGGGTTGGAGCAGATAGACTCAGATCCACAAAAAAAGGTAAATGGTCCAGATGTTGAAATGAAAGACACACTTGTGTGTGAAGTAAATAGTTTGCTGTCTTGGTTTTTTATAGACATTTCTTTTCATCTATATGATGGGAAGTTTCATAATGTTGATAAAAATGTTGCAGCTTGTTAATAGTATATCAGAGTGTCATGTAGTACTACGTGATTATGAGTTTCAAATCGAGGGCAAAAACAGATGTGTTGGTGTGGAAATTATAACTTTGTATTTCTTGACAAATATTATAAATTGTATAATGTCGGCAGAGATAAAACGAGAGAAGATGTCTGCTATTCACATTTACTGGATAATCTGTAATAAGAAATGTTTCATGGAATAGTGGAGTTTCTTCCTATTTTGCTCAATTCAAGTTGCATCATCAATTTATTGCTAGAATCATGACTCCAGATTACTATATCCAGTGTGATGTTTTATCATTTAATATAAAAAATAAATGACGGAACAGCATAATTTTATCTCAGCTTCCATGATGTCAAATGTAAAATAATGAGAAGTATAAGCTTCTCATGTTCCTTAATTTTTTGAAGACTAATTACAAATTTTCACAATTTAATTTCCCTGATAATTTCCATGTTGTAAACTGAGATAGACTGTTGTAAACAAGCTGTGCATTGATTCCATTGTGCTGGTAATTCTTGCAATGGAAATTTGAGCATGGAGCAAAATTTCATTTCAAGGAGTACTGGCAGACAATGTATTTAGGCAGGAATAGATTATAACATCGATTGATGCTAAGTAGGCTCCTCCCTCTTTTTTGTTGCCATGGTTACATGGCAAGAGCGGTAGAAGTTTAAACGGGCGAGAAATATGAGATTTAGTTCTTAAAAGGATGAAATTTCCAAGTTTTCTTGACTGAGTTGGGCTTTGTTACTTCATGCATGCTTCATATTATGGAGTCTCTATTTCATCAGGTTTATGTCGTCTTTGTGCGGAAAATATGGTATCGTAGGCCTACTCATGGCTCAGCATTGATCTCATTAAGTCTAATTTAGGAATGCAATAACTAAGATTTAAATGTTATCAGTTTCCAAAATTTTTAGATTTTGAACTCTGGGTGCAAGATATAGATAATGTGGATTTTTAAAGGAATAAGGAAATTCAAAATGTTAACATTTTCAAGGGTAATTTGAAATGTTGAAATGTATGTAGTATTTATTAGCTGTTTTGGATGAGTACCAGAATTATGCTATAACATTAGATTTAAATGTTATCAGTTTCTTAGCTCTGGGACCAAGATATAAATAAGTTTCCAAAGAAAAGGGAGCAAATCAAAATGTGAAATTTTTGAGCAATTTGAAATGATAAATCAGCGGTGATAAATCTATGGAGTGTAAATAGTATTCATAATCAATGCTTAATGAGTAAAAGTTTAGGGATGTGCAATGTAATGATAATAATAATAATAATAATAATAGCACCACATATTGCAAAATGAACGATAAGTTTTATATTTTATTTTGAACATTTCAACCATTCATCATACCCAACATCTGGGGAATAAGAGTAAAGTTTGGAGAGTTTGGAGGCCTCCACATTATATGGAAGGTACAAGTACATGCCATGGTTAAAATTCACTTTTCAACCATTCTCTTCTGCTCCCCAAGACCCCATTTAAAGCTCACTTCAGTTCTTCACCTCGTTTGCTATGATAGTGGAACAAAAAGTGTGTTTTGGAGTTTGTTATGTCAATTTTCTGCTCTTTTGGCCATAGACCTTATGTTTCACACTCACACACAAAACAAAAAACAGCTCCGAAACCCCTATGTTGGAAACCCATGCAACATATACCTACCAAAATATTGTTAGTACCGTCTTGAGAAAAGTGTTTAACACCCAATATCAGAAATCAAAAAGAGTAAGAGAAAAGACTATTTCTGCATACATACATCAAGACTGACAGGTCACAAATAGCATTCGGCAATTGACAAAAAATACCTCAGAGAAACGGATACTAAATTATGAAGATTTCATCTCACCATGCCCCTTAGAACAGTCTTGGTATAAATAAAAACATGTCAAGGTGTTGTTTAAACCCAAAGATGATAATGGATGAGGAGAACCTAGAACAATATTCTCACAAGCACCAGACGTATGAAATGTTATGTTAATATCCCTATTTGTACAAATGCATAAGGCTTTGAATGTGTAATTAACATTCATTAAATAAACTGTTAGAAACGCTTTTAGTATTTTCTATCGTTATAATTGCCCTACATTCCCGTCATTAGTGCATCCCTTCATGTCTGTTGAGTTGAATTGGTTCAATTTGATCTGATTTTCTGCTTAACACTTGGCAAATTTAACAGCAAATTTGTCTGTGATAATGTTCACATTGGCAGATGTTGGGTTAAATTATGAATGTTGTAATATGGATACATGGTTTTTGGTTTAAAAATCCAGATATGTTTTGGTAGGTGGGGTTTGGCGGTTGGGAATGGATGTGGAGGTTAGAGTTTGTAGATGCGCCTAGCTACAGAGTGCAGCTCTGTAGCCACGGCGCGTATGTTCAAGGGTATTAGGTTTTAAATATATATATATATATATATATCAAATATAATCCATACATAGTAAGCCTACAATCCACAAACAAATTAAATTTAAAGGTAAATTAGGATTAAACAAATCTTCGGGAGTCTCAAACATGTGCTGAAAAACAATCTTCAGGTGTCTCAAATCTGAGCTGATGAACACGATAACAAATTTGTGTCCACGCAAACCACTTCTACATAACATGAGTAGTTGCAGTTATAAAGAATTTAGTATGCACTATAATACTATGCCGAGGTATACTGAGCATCCCGGGCTGAGCATGCGTGATGATTAGCAGTGAAACTCAAACTTGACCCAGCATTCGCTCTGTAATAGATTGGATTTATATAGAACTGTACATAAACATGGTAAAGCAGAGTATTATAGTGGAAATTTACCGAAAAGATTCATGGGAAGGGCAGAATAATTCTAAATCGACGATGCTACGTCACGAATTCATAATTTTTTCACAAAATGGACCATTAAAACCATACAAGAATTTTGATTCACAAAACAACAACTGAAATTCATACTTATAAAATATATCTACATATATGCGCGGTCGTATTCACCAGGCGATCTTATTTGACAGAGATATTAGGGGTAAAATCCATACACAACGCTACACAATACAAGGTGATTTTAACTGCTGGTGATCCAAGATAGAAATTAGTCGTGCTGCGCACATTGACCTACGGTGGGATCATAGCGTGGAATGAAGCAAAAATGCTGTGGCCAAGGGAAAGGATTGTAGCATACCATGTGAAAAAAAGCTTTGGGGTAGAAAGGTGTGATGTAGAAAAAAAGATTGGGATATGTTAACCATTACCAAGGTAATATAAGCTTTGTGAACTTATTGAGAACTATAAAAACATTTAAGTGAGGCTATAATGAGAAATCCAGATTTGATTTTCACATGCAGTGAAATGTTCTTTTAAATCATTGGTGGTGCTTTATTCAAGCCTTAAAATGCAACCATTTTTTCAGGGGTGCATAGTGGTAAATTGCAAAATGTTTTTTTGATGGTGTAGCATGTAGCAAAATAAAGTCTCTGATTTTATTGTGATTTGTTTATTTATTTATCTTACTTTATGGAAATCAATCATGACAAAATCAGAATTTCAATTCAAACTGCAATGGTGAGCACTCAGAATATGTTATATAATACCTTAAAATGTTTAAATGTGTCTTGAAGGCATATAGTAGGTCTGTGAATGTGTGTAAAAAGTGTCTGATGATGGCACACTGTGTTGAGCTGGATGGGAGGAATTTGTTTGTACCATTTTCATCTAATTCAGACTGTCAAATGTTTAAATGAAGTATTTGACACATATTGGGTTTCTGCATTGTGTTTCAAAGCAAAAATAAAGAAGTCGGCAGCACAAGTGGGCTCTTTTTTCGGAATTGTCTATCGTGGCAAGTGAGTGCGTAAGAAGAAGAACAAGTTGAAATTGAGCTGGTAATCAAATGTTTTAGAGGAATTGAAATGGATGTGGAATGTTTCTATTGTATGTCATGGAAGGTGGGTCTTCATATCAAGGTGGTTGGGTTTATTGAGAGTTTTATTGAGAGGAGGACTCAATATCGCAAGCATTTTATGCCAGTGTAAGGTAAATAAATGCATTGAGAAATCGACTCGATATCGCAACCAGAGCCAATGTACACGAATGTGATGTAAATAAATGCATTGAGAAATGTCAAAATCTGAAAGGAATGTAAATTGCTGACATATCCAACAACTTTGAGCTTAACTTGACAATTATTTGACAGATTTCAAGTACCTTTACAAAGTTTTTAGGAAACATCCTTTGTCATCAATTAAACTACTTTACAAAATCTGTCTATCAATTGCATATCAAATTCATATTTATAAATTATGGTGTAAACATTGTTGTGTTTGTCATCAATTCAGTTTTTAACAGCTATCTTCTCAGTCATTTTATTGATACTAATTTGCATGTATGTTTGAAAGATTTGGTATTTAATTATAATGGATTTTGAAATTCTTTTTAACAAAGTTTCTGCAAAATTTAAGTCATTTTCAGTAAAGGTTAATGATATTGCTTAATTTTCGTGTTTCACAATTTCAAAACCTGACCCCCTTTTCCCTCCCCAACTACTGTCATGTTGTCATCTATGTATGCTATTAAGTATTGAAGTCTCTGGTTGAAGTCTTCATTTTCTAATCAATTTGTCATATTAAGTGTGAAAGCTTTTAGTTAAAAATGAATTTTGAAGTATAACATCTCTCATTTCAGTCACGATTCGATTGTAACACAATTATGGTGTTAAAAGATAATTGATTTGTTTTCACATTTTATTTCTTATTAAGTGCATTTAAATTGCTTAAGTGGTATGTTTAAGACTGTGTGTTTGGTATTGCTGGATCATTTGGCATGATGTTTACCATAAACTCTTTGCTAAATTATGACATACATATTCAAAATGTAAAAATATGTAGCTGCACTGGAAAATATTTATTCGTCAATATTATTGTATTGATCACCTTGTAATATTCGCTAAAATCTTTCAATATTAGTGCAATATGCTTTGTGAATGTGAATACGATGACATTGGAGTTGTGTTAGTATTTGCTGGGTTGACTTCCGTAATCAATTGAGAAACCAATGATGAAGCCTATGGCTTTGAATTGCACTGTATGGGCTGGAACTATTGCATGCATGGGCATAGTAATCCTGAAATGTTTGCAAGAAAGAAGCGTGTCTACAATTGTTTGAACAATGGTGACTCGGGTAGTATCATTGTTCTTGTAACCAAAATTTGCAATTAGCTTCACCTTTCCCTCATAAGTCTTTTGACTCATAAGTCTTTTGACCAGCGTACACATCGTGTTTTCATAACCTGTTCTTTAACGACATTATTTTGTGTACATTTTAGCTGTGTTTTTTGTCGTAAGTGAGGTTCATAATTTCATCTCACCCTACTTCTATACACAGTGCCATTGACTCTTTTTCAATGTTATATTGTACAAGGCAGCGAAAATTTCACTGGAGGGGTGTAAATTAATCTGCTTCAATTCAAACTACACACAGTGCTAGCGGTAACTTGTATTGTATGTTGTTGAAATTATGACAAGTGGCTCATTAATGCAAACTTGAAGAAAAAGAGTCTATAAAAGTGATTGCAAATGCTCCAATGCTGATTCCATGACAATCATAGGTAAAGCTTAAGTTACGAATTACAATGCTGACGAGGGTAACTTAAGCTTAAAAGGTAGTTTAAAATTTTAGAGGAAATCTCCACCTGACGGGATTTACCATTGCTCTCAGTTTTTCATCAACATGTCATTGATTAAATTATCTACTGCAATTTAAACTACAAAAAGTAATTAGTATTGTATGCTGTATGCTGTAGAAATTATGACCAGTGGCTTAATAATGCAAAAAAAAGTGTCTATTAAAGTGAATGCAAATGCTCTAATGCTGATTCCATGACAATCATAGGTTTACGAATTGCAATGCTGACTAGGGTAACTTAATCTTACAAAGTAGTGTTTAAAATTTTAAGGAAATCTTTACCAGACAAGATTTACCGTTGCTCTCAGTTTTTCATCAACATGTCACGGATTAAATTATTGTAGGAAAGTGTATTTGTTTTAGTATTTAGTCCTGGCAGGATTATCAGGCCATTAATGCTAGGAACATGAGGATTGAGATTACTTTACCTTTAAATGATTTATCCATGGTTTTAATATAGTAGCATTCATGTGCTTGTTTTATTTTAATGTTTTATATCGTATGATTATCTGACCATGATGTTAAAATTAAAAGTAATCTAAAGTTAATTGTAACAGCATAGATAGCTGATGGTGGAAAATCATTTTTCAGATAAATCAACCCTTCAGATATGATCAGCTAATGGGCATAGAATAATCATCATCATCATCATGCTTTCGTCTGAGTCGACATAGCGCCCTCAATAATATTGTGCCATTCTTGTCTGTCGGCTGTCAAAGTTGGGAGATTTTTGTAGTCAATGTTCATCTCCATGAGTTGTTTTTGGATCATCCGGATCCAGATTAGTTTTGGTCTACCTTGTGGCTTTTTTGAAGGTCTTTCGAGTGAGATATTTTTGCCGGTGTTTCATCAGGAAGTCTTATTAAGTGGCCTAGCCAATGGAGACGCCGAGTTTTTATGACGTTGCTCCATCTGTTTTGGTTTGATCTTTCGTAGAGTTCTTCATTGGTAATTTTGTCTTCCCAACTTAAATTTAGACATCTCCTTAATAGCGATCGTTGGAAGACGTCGACTTTGCTTTCCATTTTTTTGTCCATTGTCCATAATTCGCTATTATAAAGAAAAATACTTGTTACGAATGCCTCAAAAGTTCTCATTTTCAGAGTTGATGACATTGTCTTTGAGTTCATGATGTATTTCATCTTGTTGTATGCCATCATAGCAAGTTGTTTTCTTCTTGATATGTCTTCACTTGTATCTAATAATGTACCAAGATACTTGCATCTCTTCCACGTTTTGGTTACCATTTCTTTTTATTTCATATTGCTCTGTTTTGGTTTGATTGACTTTAAGATTTCGTTTATTTAGTTTGTCAGGCATTTGGCTTTTGATGTGTTCTAATTTGTGCTTGCTATTTGCAATCCAACTTATATCGTCAGCGTATTGTTGGTCCATACAGATGTAGGGATCAGATTTAGCGCAATAAGTATGGTCCTTCATATGTACTGGGAGGAGGTCTTCTGCTACTAGTTGGGTCATCTGGAGGACTCCCGTGACCGTGGAGAGCGAAGGTTGGTTTCTCAATAGATTTGTCATCTTTGAAGGTTAATTAACGAAATTAGCAAGGGTGCCTCTCTCAAAAGTGTGGGCAATTTCCGTGGGGGCCAAAATCCAAAATGGCCGCCGTCGGCCATTTTGAAATTTGGTTTTTCATGATTTTGGTCTACAGCACTGATCAAGATGTGCTTAATGGGGTTTTGGGGGTCAAGGAATTCATATTTAACATCAGTTTTACCATTTGACCTCGTCTTGACCTTCAAATCCAATATGGCTGCCGTCGGCCATCTTGAAAATGAGGTTTTTCACTAGTTTTAACTACAGACCTTATAGCATGTGCTTTTCATGTGCATTTTGGGTTATAAACAAGATCATTTGTCCCCTAACTGTATGGTTAGCTTGCATCAAATCCAATTTATAGAACCTGTTCTGAAATCCAAAATGGCCGCTAAAATAAGATTTTTTAAGGCACCAAAATGGATCAAAGTGACTTTGAA
>JXSR01S067502.1:71738-100993 GCA_000969725.1 Ophiothrix spiculata | reverse complement strand
CTCCTGGAAATCTAATGATGCGCCCCTTACTTGTTTTTGAATGTATTTATCTCAGTTTCATCTTTTATTTTATGAAAAATGTTAACAGACTAAACTTGACTTGTAGATATTAGGTAAAGTTCATCAAGGTGTCATTTTAAACCTTATAACACAGACATTGCAGATAGTAAAAAAAGAGAAAATGACAAGGGACCAACTTTACAGCTGGTTTGAGGTGGACAGTCACATAAATCAGAATGATCCACAAGACTGACAGACAGAAAGACATCATAGTTTTTAAGAACTTTTAAGCCCTGCATGGAAGGGAACCCTTCAAAATGACCTATTTTCCATCTTATCACTTAGAAACTAACATGGAAAGTTGCTGATGTTATTATATCAGTCGGATAGATGGACGGACAGACAAACAAACAATGCCAATTTTCGATTACATTTAAGTACACCAGGACAAGTGCTCTCTCAATACACGCACATAGACCTGACCTGTTTTTCAATCTACATAATGGCCCAGAGACAAGAGATGGTAAATTATTATAACTCAGGCGATATGTCATCTTTTGCTTTTCTCACATCTATCATAGTCCAGGGCGTTGACCCTGCGGTTTGACAACGTTATTTTGTGGTGACTTTATATGAATTCACAGCTTCACACAACTACAATGGGGTACATAGATGCCAGATGATGGAATATGATTAGGAATTACATAATGTTGAAATTAAATGCATGCACCGTCTACGTGTCAAGTGAAAATTCACACAATCTGCCTAACTATCAAACTTGTTACTGAACAAATATGAAGGTACAAATTGAACTCTGCTTCATAAGCCACGACAAAATGGCGGCAAGAGTAGGTTTCCATTTTTAGTCCTTAAGATGTGCAGTACCTTGTCACTATGGGAAAAGAAATGATTGTGATGATCTACCTGCAGCAAATTATTTAAGTGTCCGTCCAATCCAAAGGAGCCGTAAATGCACAAACTTCATTTTGTGCTACAGGTGAAAATATGTGTCAAAGTCATAATTTGCCAAAATTTGCATGCATTTTAAAACCCAAAAGCTCCCAAAACCAAATAAAAACAAACAAGACAGAACAAAGAAAACAATATTCCAAAAATTGAGACGAGAAAAGTGACATAGAATCTTGATCTAGTCCTGAATTCCAAATTTCTATCATTTTACTTTCCTAAACCCACCACTGCGTTAGGGTTAGGATCATGTTTTAGGGTTAGGTTTAGGGTACGGGTTAAGGTTACCAAACTACCAACAAATAAACTTGCCAGGACTAGATTCTTCTCAGTGGATACATTAGCTTCAATTATTCAGTGAATTTTCAACGCAAGTGTGAACTATGTTGGATGAGTTGTCGACTGATGATTCAATATGGCATCACACCTATAACATGATAAATGTTAAGCTCTTCCTAGAAGATGATTAATATGTTCTTGTTAACATTACATGAGCAGAATTAACACCATATCAAGTTCTGTAAGAACATTATTCATATTAAGTTTAAGATAAGGATAAAACTTAATCCATATATAGTATTATGATTTTATGGATTTGCAAGGCATGCAGCCAAACATGAATAATCATGTGATACATTACAGACAGCCAGTTCAGTTTTCTCAATTCTTCCACATAATTCAGTTCATTTGTTCTGTGTGTTACAGGGGAAGCAGGTTAGCCGGGGACTCAAATTTGGTTTACGGTTAGGGACGTGCCTATGGAAAATTTGGAAAGCCATCCATCCAAAAACCAATTTTTGAGAAAAATTGACCTATCCATATACCAAATCTTCTCATTTTTTCTGTCCAAATTTGCTTTATTTTGGCAAAATTTTCTAAAATTTTGAGAAGAAATGTCCAAATTTGCGGCATTTGGCGCAAATTTCCGAAAATGTTGAAAACAAAACCCATCAAAATACCATATTTTGCAAAGAAAAAAGGACCCATTGGAACACCAGAAAGCCTGATTTTTCAGCGGTAGTTCCCTCTCTTTGCAACCATGAGTCCCGGGTTCGATTCCCGGTCTTGGCGCTGCATGTGCATTTGGTTTTCATTCCATGATCGCATCCGCAGGTACGTCTCCAGGTACTCCGGTCTTCCTCCTGCATCTAAAAACTGGTTAAAGAAATATGTTGGACCCAATGGCAATAAGCTTCAATTAAAGGCTTTCTTGGATTATCCTTGGCGATTTTGCTTAAAGAATTATTCTTTCTATGTCATTTGTTCATTCTTTCGACCCTCATTCCACAAGTTTTAGGCCTAGCTTCAATCGGGAAAGCTTACACACTCATACCTAAAAAACATGCAAGTCAAAATTCTGTTTTTTAACTTTTCTGATGATTTTGATCAAACTTTTCACAAAATTGAGTAGTTGACTGTTAATAGAACATAAATCATCTACATTTTTGGTTAATGCACCTTAAAAGTAGTTTAATTTTTTATATTATTTTTTGGAAGTTTTGCAGATTTTAAAAACTAAGAAAGACATTTTGGGGGTACCTTACAGGATTGTACTTCTCTCCCATAGTTGTCAGAAACCAGAGCAACAGAGCAACAGCAATACATTATTATTGGGCTGAGTGAGTAGCAAGAGCTCATAACAAAAATCTTAATTTCAAAAATAGCGATTTCTATGTTTTATATATTAGATCATCAATCAAAATTCTCTTTGTATAATTTCAATCAATCAACTGCACCATTTTGAAATGCAAGTTAATTAATTCATTATCTATGAATTAATTAAGCCATCAAACTCAGTCATTTGCATAGCATGATGGCATATCAATTACCCATCATTTGCATATTGTCATCACACTAATAGCAATAGGATTTCATTATCCAAAACCTACTTTATTTTATTCATGAATCATGCCATCACGCTTCTCATTTCACAATTGATGCATGATGGGAAAGCATGGCATCATTTCATCATACTTGTGTAAAAATAAAGCATTACCTGCAATACCTGTCTTTTTTTTTACAAATTTGCATCACAAATTTATAAAATGTCCAGTCCTTGGGTCAATCACTCTTGAAATGGTTCTTCAGGTGACACAAACCTATTCCAGAGCCACTGACATATGGGAAAGCAATTTTTCACACTCTCATGGTAAGACGTTATATAAGTAACATATAACAGCCATTGCAGATACAACTATCTTGCACTTAAATGATGAATTTTATAATTCTGACCACAAAGTTAACATTATGGTGGCTATAATGATAGCCATATTATTTGATGCTCATATAGAACAAATTACCGTTCCTCTGGGTATTTTAGTGCACTGGAAGTGACACTTTGGGTCTCTATCTCCAATTAGATCAGTTGCAGACCTTCGTTTGTTCCTCTCTAGAAACAAACTGGCAAAATAAAACTCATTTCCATATTTCTGGCAAATAAGATGGTAGGAAGACAACTAATTCCCCTTTGTATTACACGCACCATCCTGCAGTGCATGGTGGGACATCATTGCCCATCAACCACATTCGCTTATTATGAAACATGTCAAACTCTGTGATGGTAATGATATGAAAAAGTTCATTCAACCTTGCGTTTTAATGAGACAGCTCCCCATGTATGACATTCCCTAAATTGCTTCAATTTGAAGTCTGTCACAAAATATATACAATTTGTGTTATTTGCTATTCTCCTTTTTCGCATGAAAAACCACCATAAAATTTATGACATGTGAAAAGTCGTTGTTATGGCAACCTTAAGAGAATTTGGATGTTGAAATTGATGAAAATATATGTCATAACCATATATTCTAGTGTAATAAAATTTCTTCTTTTCTATCTCAATTTGCAATTAATCTTCTCTCGTAATCCTACATGAAAACTATTATAAATAAATAAGGAATGAAAAGAGATCGGTACCATGACAATCAAAGGAGAATTTCACATTTTTATTTGGATGTTATTGAAATTGAAAAAACAAATGTGCACAACCATAAAAGTAGGCAAATCTGGAAGTCTTAAATCCTGGGAAATATTTTAGTTAATTTGGAAGGATTTTTTGGGGGAGGGGAAAATAAAGAAATACGTAAGTAATTTGGAAGGAAATATTTTTAGAAATTGCCATCATGTTCCTAGAAAATTTGGCATTTATTGCAACTTGCTTTGGATAACCTTCATTATTTTATTAATATCAGTTTATATGCCACATGAATAACTGGCAGCTTTTTCTTATAAATGGTTCAAGTTGATACAGATGTTCAATATCATTTAAAGGAGCATGGTCAGATTTCTTCAACTTTTTTTCAAACTTTTTGAGATTTTGGTTCCAAAACATTGGTCATATTTTTCTCATAACTCATGTGAAATTTCACAACTCTGCTATGTACCGTTTTTGAGATATGTATGAAAATGTGTCTCATTATGGTTACCATAATTAATTTATAGAGTGACGTATAGGCGACTCTGAAATACAAAATTGCCAATAAAATCAAAACGGTTTGACCGATTCACCTGAAATTTGAAACTTGCACCTCTCTAGTGGTCATCTTTCACATGATATTGACAACTAAATTTTGAAATAATCGGATCAAGCTCCTTTAATTTGCATATCCATTTGATTTGGTTTCATGTTTGAGCCAGGTCACAATGATTGCAGACAACGTGTTACCGTGGCAACAACAAAATCATTTCATTACATTTAATCAATTACTTTAACAAGGAAAGGGTCACTTGTCAGAAAATGTCAGAATCCATAAAGATCAAAGGATAATTACGATCTGCATTTTGTTTAAACTGGGAAACATTTTCAAATCAACCTGTTCCTTGTTTCAATGTTATCAGAACTGAACCCCGGGGGCCACTCAGATATATTGATGTACATATGCGTGAACATAGGTTTAAAAAATACCTCCAAACAAGTTTTAGCTTCCCTTGAAGAAATGCCCCAAAACAAGGATTTACGTGCAATTTTACTCTAAATTTTACCCAATTAAAGTTAGATTTTTTCTTCAGGTTTTGAAAAACACCCCCTTTTATGGACATGGTGTTTTTGTTATAAAAAACACCCCTTTTTGTTGAAAATCAGTGTTTTTGGACCCTGTTGAAAAACACCCCCTTTTATGGACATGGTGTGTTGGTCACAAAAAATGACCCCTTTTTCCGTGTTTTTCTGTTCACGCATGTGTACACCAATATAGTTCAGTGTTTTGTTGTCTATAAATGCTCAGTTGTCGTTCTTCTTTAAATTACGGAAGCACTGTCTGGTCAAAATTTAAGATTGACCGTAACATAAAAATCCAGCTCCTCAATGTCCTTTTCATGAATGTTAAGCTGTCATAAGAAAATCAACCCGACAATTTAATGGATGAACCAAACATCCATGAGTTCAACTGCCTGAAAATTGCGATGAGTTGTTAATGATACACACGCTTCAAAATGTTCTATAGGAATTATTGACCATGAGGGAGAGTTCAGGGGTGAGATGGGGGAAACGGTGGTGGGTACTTGCTTTAACCCTAACTGACCATAATCTCAAGGAATCTCATTATTGAAATCACAGCGGTGGCCTGCTAATGGTATACGGGGTTTGGGAAGCGAGAGGTCCCGGGTTCGAATCCAGGTGAAACCACGCTTTTTGACCCTTTCTGAGGAGATAGGCTAGAAACGAAAAATCCTCTGTGGTCAGTTAGGGTTAAATAGTGATTTCAGGGAAGTTCTTCAAACATTAATAGCAAAATCAGGATTTCAAATTTTGTACCTAGATTTGACTGAAAATTAGCTGGTGATTTGGAATCTCGATATAGCTGGTGATTTGGAATCTCGATATTAGATCTATAGGTCCTTTTTTCTTAAAATTTGGTATCTTTACGAGTGGAACGCCATTGATTTCTCAGCAGAAGGTCCCTATCCAAACCAAACCTTGAGTCATCACCATCCCACTCATCCCCACCCCACCCCCATCCCCCCTTCGGGCCTTGCACACTCTGCTCTCCAAATGACATAAAATCAGCCTATTATTACCTATTTCAGGACCTCCAGCTGCATATATGTAATAATTTTTAATTTTTAATGACAAAACCTATTATCTGGGCCTCACATATGTAGGCCAAAGCAGATGTTTTTATACAAACGCAGTAGGCAGCACAGTGGTTATTGCACTATCACGTAAACCTGTTGCTAGGCACAGTTTAGTCATATCAGAGTAGACAACAATACGTGGGACTATGTCAACTAGTTCGCAAATTTATGTCTATCAAACGTTGTTGACAATGTTGTAATTGAGGTATGCTCACAGAGCCAATTCTTAACCTTGTACTTCACGCTTTTGATCTGTGATAGGAGTTACTGCAATTTGAAATATAACCCTTATGATTTATGCACTATAGAAATATGTTTCCTTCCCGATTTGTTGTCAGGCTATAAAGGTTCATGAAAACTTGCAATTCACATGCTCTAAACATGGTAAATGAATTTGCATACCGCAAAGGAATTAGGTAAAACATAGCATAACGGTATACTATAGCCTAATCTGTGAGCCATCTTATGTTGAAAAATAAAAATAAATACTTGGGATTTATAGGGTGCTATGCCTTCCAGATTTATAATTCCACGTGGCCTCTGCACACTTTACAGGTGTCCGCTGACCACTGTGGCCTAAGTAAGGCCCATTCCACATCAAGCATCATTTCAGATTCTGCGACAACCTCTAGGGGAGCTGAACCTTGATCAGCCCACATACGCACCATCGAATGGGTTTCCAAGATACAATTAGCAGTTAGTTCCTTGTCCAAAGGAACACTCAACTTTTGGCACCGGGGAGTGGGGGGTTCTAAACTCAGGACCTTCCACACCGCAAGCGAGCGCCTTTGAGCTAACGTGACTGCTGAATATGGAATTGAATTGAATGGAATATACTTTTGACTACCTGTCTACCATATAAGCCTACAATTTGCAACTAAACAAAGCTAGTCCCTTTACTATCTAATACTGATTCTCTAAGTATGTCTCATCAATCATCACGTACCATTGTCCAATAAATCGTTTTGCATAATTTCAAACAAACATGACATAATCTGTCCTAAAACAGTTGTTTTCTTCACAAACACAAGTTGTCTGTTTCAGGCCTCAAACAAATTCTGCTATTGATAATATGACATAAACCAATTTTGAAAACAGTTGTTGTTTTTCTTCACAGATAATTGAAGTTTGATGTTTGATCACACTGGATAGGGATGTTACTAAATTTATCTCAAACGGAGTTGATACATAGAAACTTTGCGCCAAATTCTCTAGGTCACGTTCTCATAGGCATAAACTATAGCAAGTTTTTTAAGAATCTCTGAAGATTTCAATTGCACAAAAACATAATAAGCATGTGTACAGGTACATGTCCAAAATACACTTGGATGTAAAATTATTTGAAAAAGATACATATAACTCAACCTTTCTCAGCATTTCCACGAATGGATGGCAACATTATTAGCCACAGGTTTGATTTGTGGATTTAAATTCAATTTAAGATTCAGAGTTCATAACTCTGTTACTACATCAGCAATATGGGCAATTTAAAATTAAAATTTCATCTTGCAATCAATTTTTCATATTTCCAGTTGACACTGCTTGCCATTCTTGTAAAATCAGCAAAACCTGCTCTTTTTTAAGAGATACGTACACATTCGCATAATATGATAAAAACAACATAAAAGCTAGACATGAGACAAAGTTAATGTGATTTCAATATTTGAAGTCTCTGAATAAATCAGGTTATTAACATCAATTAACTATTGACGCTATTTGTTTGATTTACAAAAACAAATCCAAAATTGCGTCTTCCAAACTTTAATTTTTAATGTACAACAATGACTTGTGTATAAGACAGTATTTCAATAATGAACATTCCACTTTGGATTTTCTTCCAGTTAGAAGCTTAACTGATAAATGAGGATGAAAAACAAATCATCAGTCTGGTTGAAAAAAAATCTGTAATAGGCCGAATAAAAAATAGATTTGTCTCAAAGCTAACAAGTGGCTTGAAAATAATGCAGAATGTGATTTTTTTATTTTTTCATTTTTATTCCCATCTTGGAATTTTTATGGTATATCAACAGTGAATTGTAACTTCTGCCGCTCCATATTAATCAATCAATCAATCAATCAATCAATCAATCAATTATACACTGTACTTGCATGCATACCCTATAAACGAGTCTATTCGTACAGGGGACCACCGGCTTAACGTGACTTCCGAACCACGGAGCAAGTAGAGTAAAGTTTCTTGCTCAAGGAAACGAAAACCGCCGCGCCCGGGACTCGAACCCACAACCTCTGTATTACGAAACCACAGTTTTCATACACTATGGTTACAAACAGAGTTACAAAAAAAGCAGAAGTATTGTATTCCAATCATGTGCATGAAATTTGGGGAGAAAAAGTATGATTTAAACAAAATGCTAAAAAAAAACTGAAATAAAAAAAACAACCTTGAAATAAAAAAATTACCGGATAAAAAATTGAAACGTGTTTTCCAGGTCACCCGATTTTACAAACGTACGCGGCAGCTTTGAGACAAACAATATTTTTTATTTGGCCTAACGTCTTTAAGAGATCCCTTCCTCTAAAATTAATATTTCCATTAATGATAAACAATTTAACATAAATGACTTTAATCATATTAAGAGTCAACTCTCAACCATCACATCATTTCCATCATGTTGATAACGTCATTGCAACATCTGCCGCACGCCGCCATGGCAACCACCATGTTGGCATATGCATCGAGATGTTACAACATCCTTACGATAAAGCAGCCTTCAAATAGTCTATATTGCAAAATAGCTCAGCACTCCCATTTATAGAACTTGACTTTGCACTTAACGGCAGATGTATTTTCAAATTTTAAAATATTATATATCAATATAAACATGAATAAATAGATTGCAAGGATTTTCACAATCAACATTTTCTGGGGAAATTTTAGAGGCAAATCAAGTTGTTATGAGAATTTACAAAGAGACAAAGCTGTTTATATTATTTTTATCATAAATTAATTTATTGACTGGGGACTAATAAGATCTACACCTCACACAAAAAGAAACACACCATGTCATTAGATCGGCAGTATGTCAAAGTCTGATGATTCTGAACATTTCTGAAATATTTATTGCTGCATCTTTGCTCTTTCATAAAACACCCGACTTGTGAAAATTTGTGTGAAAATGGCCGAGACAGAAAGCTCGAAAGACACTAGGTTCAAAAGACACTGGGGTCCAAAAACAAATGATATACTTTACGATGTAATGTTAGGGTTTAATGTAAATATATTTGAATTTTTATTATACAGATAATCTGAATAGAAGATGTTGGTGACACCAAGTCCTCTTTCAAATTTCCTTGTGCAACACACCACAGCAAAGACATACTGAAAGTGTAATCTCCTATTTTCCGTAAGGTAAACTAAGAGCAAGTATAACCTCTTGCGACATTACTAGACGAAATTGTAATGGCTTGCGCGTCGCTCTGTAAGGTAGACTTTACGAGTGTAATCTCCTGTAATATCATCCTTAATTAATGGAGTCATTCATTAATTTACACTAACCAGATGTTTTTCTCTTAATGTTTTTCTACCCTCTCAAAGTCTCTATTACTTAAGATTGTTCTTGGAGCTTCGCACTTATCATTAAAGAAATTTTGGCAAGACTGAAATTTTCAAGAATTTGTTACAAAACAGAGTGGCAAAAAATTAAGCTCTGCACCAGGGTCAAGAATAACTGTGGCTTTTGTCAAATTTGAACTGCTGTTTAGACTTATGTATTTTGAGGCAATGGGCCTTGTGCGTACCCTAATCAAACCCGGACTAAATTAAGGTCCAGGTCTTATTATAGATATGTGTGGTTCTACACTAGTTATCATCAATTACAGAGAGTTAGGAGAAGCATTTGTAGTTTCCTTGGCAAAGGTTTATATCTGATGACCTCCCCATATGGTGGGTATCTTTGGGCACAAAGTTACTGACAAAGGCCAAGCCTCCATACCGCAAGATATCCTGGCTCATTACCCAGTCGAAATAATGGGGCAATCTACACGGAGTGCTAATTCAAGATGCAAACACATCTCGGAGATCCGCATCTCAAGGATCTGTATCGCCCAAGAGCGCTTGCACGTACGCATACACTGAGTAATAATAATAATAATAATAATAACACGTATTTATAAGCGCCTTACTGATACAAACATGTAAAACTCAATTTACACAAATGAAATACTACTAATTTTACATATTTAAGCAAATATATATAAGACAATATTTATGGAAAAATAGTTAAAATGTTAAAAATTACAGTTTTTTTTTTTTTTTGAATTGCACAGAAAGGTTGGAACAGCAATATTTTTGTTTAAAATGTGAAATATGTTTAATCTTTCTACATTTTGGGAATACACAATGGTTTGAAATCAGTTTTTTTTTGGGGGGGGGTCAAAATAGTACTGTGCAGCAGATCCGGATCTAACGCCCATATAGCCACAGTCTTCTGCAAAGCAGTTTACGGAGATGCGTTTTCATCTGGATTTGCACTACCGTGTAGATTGCCCCATTCACACCAAGCCAATGACATGAGCAGGGACGTTTGTGTTGCATAATAAATAGGCGCAATAAATGATAATACTGTGAGTAGATTTACTTCCTTTGGTCTCTGATTCACATGTTTATTTACAGTTTCGGATCCCCACATTTTGACCCCACAAAAAAAAACGATTTCAAACCATTGTGTATTCCAAAAATGTAGAAAGATTAAACATATTTCACATTTTAACACATTATCATCAAAACATGAAATCAAATTTATATTGGTGAAAATATCCATTTGTAAAAATTATCACTTTAACAGTATCATAAAAAAAGGCCTCACAGATCTAAACAGTGTGCATGATAAATACAGTGAAATCAAACGTGAGCGATTAAACTGATGAAATGTGGCAATCGACGCAGCAGAACGGTCTCTAATTGAATTGCCACCATGTTTTCTTACATTGATTTAAAGAAATGCGATTTGAATTGCCTGTTAGGAAACGAGGAACCCTTTCAATATAGAGTGCCTCGTTTTATAAACTAAACAAGGATATTTTTTAATCAATCGTGAATTTAATTTGCAATAATCTGCCATTTGATGATTTGCCTACAGTCTAAGATCAGATGAAGATAAGGTTTATAGATAGCGTAATAGAGTTTAATTTTGCAAAATACCATTTTGAATTGAAGATTCTTCTTTTAAACTCTGATATGAACTGTCATTACGGGAATGGGAAACCTTTTTGATAAACGCAGCACCTCTTTTAAGAAGAGCAATCTGATTTAATTAATTAATTGCAGATTTCATCTATACCCTACTTTTTATGATGTGTAGGAACTTCCTAACAGGCTGTACTTTGTATTTTTGCAAGCTTTAAAATGTGCAAAAACTATTTTTTTATCAAACGACGAAGAATCATCTGCAATTCATGCTTGTATAGATTGAGCCACCCTGATCACCTCAAGTTCGTAAAGGGGGCTTGATAACCGGAAGGGCCTTTGATATGTTTTTAAAACGTCTCCCTCTCCACATAGCCCCCACTAATGCTTCTCTAGAGAACTTTCCCGAGAGCTTTTTAAGGAACCCCTGCAAATTTAAAAACAGGTCCAGAAGATACAGACTCACTTTTAAGTGTTAGGACATATCCCTATTGAATGTCGCTTAGTTGAGCAAATGTATCTGGCTGTACGGCAGTTAATAATAAGGTTTTTATTACAAACTCTTAATCGTGACCCGCAGGTCAAATTGCTAGAATTTACAAATTTTGAACACACCTAAACACACAACAATGCAATTAAGTAGACTGCAGCCCGAAGCGCACCCTACATATTGCAAAGGGGTAATGAGGATAAAGTTTCTGGCCCAAGGACACAACACGTTGACACGAGCGGGGCTCAAACTCACAACCTTATCCACTCGGCCACACCCGTGCTCCACAATTAATTAATATTTTCCAAACCAAACTGATCTACAACAAAACACTAGCTAGTCCATCAAGAAGGAGTGCAAAGCTTACACCCTCACTTAGGGCTGCATCCATACTGATTGGCTTCACCACACAGCCTAAATTCCTTCTTGATGGACTAATTATAACTATTCATCGTACTTACCCTTCTACAAATGTTGACGATTTCTTCCCTACTAAGTGACTCTACGCATCCTCCGACTTCGTCTGTTTGGTCCGTGACCCATGCCCCTGATTTTGTGTCTATATATTGTGCTTTATGTCCACAGTGCAGGGCTATTCTGGGTTCAACATGTCCACTGGATAAATCTAATACACTAGCTACAGCCTGTGAAAAGAATAGAAAAAAAAGATTTACAAAATAGATGAGTTTTGGGAAAAGATTTGAATGAATATTTCCAGAATGCTGTGCTTGTTTGATCTAATTTTGCTGTCATAGTATTTGTTAGAATTAAATGGACCACCGCTATTGGTGTATGTTAATGGTGCATTTAGAGTCCAGCTATTTCATCACTGACACATCACTCAAACCACAGTCTTGAAATTCTAAAGTGCACTTTTGAAGTGCATGTAAAGACCCGTGTATCGAGCGATGTTGGAGTGATGAAATACCTGGACTCCGAAAGCACTGGATAAATCTAATACACTAGCTACAGCCTGTGAAGAGAGTAGAAAAAAAATCATAAAATAGATGAGTTTTGGGAAAAAAGATTTGACTGAATATTTCCAGAATGTAAGCATGCTGAGCATGTTTGGTCTAAATTTGATGTCGTTGTATTCCCTGGGGGGGGGCGTACTCAACTTTGGTCTGAAAGGGGGGGTGCGGCTCGGACCGTGGAACCCATACCCATCTTTAAGGGTATTTTTGAGAAAAAGTGCACCCATGTTTAGGGATTTTGCTCCAAAAATAGGCTGATTTTTCAAAAAAAATTCACCTTTTTGGGACCATTTTAGCATATTTTCTTGAAAATGTGACCCATGTTTAGGGATTTTGGTGCTAAAAATGTGACCCATGTTTAGGGATTGTTTGTGAAAAAGCGACCCATTCCAGCGGCACATCCCCATATACCTTAATATGTGAGTATACGGGGTTGTATTTGTTAGATTTAAAGGGACCAAAACTATTGGGGTATGTAAATGGTGCATTCAGAATCAAATGATTTTATCAATGAAACATCGCTCACAATAAGCAGTCTTGAAATTCTAGAGCGTACTTTTCGTAGCGCCTGCAATGACTGCGTATCAAGTGATGTTACAGTGTTGAAATCGCTGGACTCTGAATGCACCTGAACTGGCTCATGCTTGTAATATCTCAAACATAGACCATACATGTGTATCATGGCTTCCACACTATTATAGCTGGTCATTTGAGCACCATGCCATGTCGATATAGACCGCTTCCATCAAGAAACTCTCACAACCATTTTGTTTTCAACACAGCAACTTTAATACAAATATTCTCAACCTAAATATATGTAATGTGTCCAATAAGACGTCCCCAATATCACTTGGGTTGACAAAACAATTAAGTTTAATGTCTTGCCAAGGGCATATACCCCTTTAGGCCACAATGGGGCTAAAACTCACAAACTCTGCAAGCCCATCAATTACAATTTTATAAATATGTTTTTGTTATAACTCTTAGTTACTTTCTGTTTGAATACCATACAGGAAGATATAACCTCGATCATATCATTTCAAATAAATGTTTTGGCATTAATAACTAATTTGTTTTGAAAATAATATTCAATATGCAATCAACGTACATTTTCCATCTGGAAGCAGAAAAAAGTGGATGTGAAAAAACATTATTTCCCTTGTGAAACAAGAAAACCATCATGTTTCAAAGAGGAACAGAAGATGCTTACTCTTTGTTTTATCATCTAATATTAAGGGAGGGAGTGGGCACTGTAATAGCAAGATACAATTTACTGCTCTAGAACAGTCATTAATTCTTCCCAAATGGCGAACCATAATCTAGTGGGTGACACAGTTTGTAACATAAATACTCTAGTATATAGATTGTCAAGAAAAGCGTACCCTTAAAATTTCCATAAGTACATGTTCTTGCGAAATTACACCCCTTTTTCTCTGTTTCAAAAGGACTTTTTGTGCCCATTCAATATCACATGCATTCAATGCCAAGTGATATAAAGTCACACTTTATGTGTCCGTATGGATACTGATGATACCCCTTGTAATAATATCAGTGCCCCCTTCCCCTCCTAACCCAACCCTAGGCACATTTTTCAGTGCAATGCACTATTCCATCCTGTCGATCAGACTTAGGACTGCCACTGGCTAGCACAATTCTGCTGCAACAGAAAATTTAAAATCCAATTGGGAGTTGTAGCAGTCTGGGGAGCTTACTTACATGTTGGCTTGTTCTATAACAAGACATCTAATCGTACACAGAACTACTTCAAGGTGGAGGGGGACACTTCCCAATTGTGTGTCAGAAATTTTCCAAACAGATCCTCTAAATGTGACTTAACACTTTAGGAGAATGCGTTTGGGGATATTTTGCACAAAATGGCCTTTGGGAGCTACATTTTGTAACCAAAATGATGACGGCTTAACAATTGTTCTAGAAAAGTGGTCTAATAGACCTAATGTAGACTCCATATTCAACTTGCGAATTGGTACACTGTATTTTTCTCTTAAACATTATTGATACATGGGTGGACCCAAGAGAAGATATCGTGTGTATCCCATCATGCATTGCTTCCTATGGGAAATTTTGTACAGGGAGTGATGTGAGTAGTTAGTGATGAAACATGCCCAAAATGCAAGATTACAACAATTAACTCTGATTTAGGGACATTTCATCACTAACTACTTGCATAAATTCCTATACAAACAATCCCATAGGAAGCAATGCATGATGGGATACTCACGATATCTTCTCTTGGTGGACCCCTAACAGAACTTTAATGACATTTAATAGTTTCCCTGCAGATGTCTTAAAAATGATCTTTATGTCTTGTTTTCAAATAAAATGTCTTGAACAATGATTAAAAATGACTTTTAATTGAAAGGAAATGGGGGAAATGGATGCATAGTCTAACCAACTGTTTGGGCTGCAAACATCTGGCATAACATGTGCTGCATTTTCATCATTGATGTGCACCACAACATTAATTCATGCTGAATTTGTAGCAAATACAGACTAAACCCTGACCACAACCTTTCATAGACTATAGACACATTTGCTAAGTGGTATAGCCAGGGGGAAGGGGGGGGGGGCAGGGGCAACCACCCCCTTGGCAGAAACCTTGTCAATCTTGTGAATCTCCCTCTTGCCCCCAAATGAAATTAAAGCAATACTATAAAGTGTTAAAAATGAAGCACCCCCTGTCACCCATGACTTTTGATTTTTAGGGCTTATTGGGTATGTTTTTGGTAGATATGAATACCCTCCAAACGATTTGGCTCAAGGACACTTACTTTTTCTGTTATGGCCATTTGTTGAAGTAAATTCGGGATCCCGAATTTAATTCCACATGTATTAGTATGAAAGCATGCATGTGTTTTTGTATCAATTTTTGGTGGCAAAATAATTTTTTTCACAAAATACACTTGAAAACGCTTTTAGAGAGTCAAATTCCTCCGTTTTATGCTATTTTTACAATAAAACATTTTTGATCAAAATCTTAAAGAATTGCTTTAAGAAATTAGAGAACAATTTAGCAAAAGTAAAAATCAATGTCTAAATTGGTCATTTTGCCAAATTTTTTGCAACAAATTCCCCATATTGCAATTTTCTAGCAAAACAGAGCACTAAGGACCCAACAGCAAACCACTCCCATATTTTATCACTGGTTGGCCCACTCCCCCTTCCCCATCCCCAATTCAAAACCCTGGCTACGTTAGTAACACCACTGCATGAAACCCATGCATGAGCAGTGATATTACTAGTTTTAATAGAAATATTATCTTCCTCAGCTTAAGCAAACATAGCACAAAATCAAATTCAGATATTATATGGAACAATATACATACACCCGTGGATTATAAACATCTACCTATGCATGTGTGCAAAGATATGATGCATCTTTTATACAAACAAATTTTTATGATTCTGTGCTCTAGGTATATGCATTATACAATATGCATTTTTACGACAGAAATATCTTTAAAAGTGCTTGCATCTGCTGGCTAAATTATCATATTCAAATACACATCTGCCATAATACAATTTCTCATCTAAGGCCAAAAAAAGAAACTTGTTTCTGGTAACCCGCGCGCGTTTCTGTTAAGTTACATATTTCCCGCATTAATTTTTTTTTCATATTTCGTATCAAAAAATAAATTTTTAATGTTGATAAATAAAACAATTCTGTAAAAAAGCTTACTGGAGACTTGCGTAAAAAACTTAATTACAATTAATCGTTCTTTTGTGAGAGTCAGCGAAATATTTAGCGCTTCAATATAACATACTGGCCCGAAACTATGGTCCACAACCATATTACCCGATGCAGAATTTACAGTCATACTGTACAACGGTCGAACAAGTTTGAATAGGCTGTGCTCTCGAGATGAAATTTGGGTCAAATCAATATGAATGGATGCGTGTTGATGTTCGTGGCTTACAGTCTGAATATCAGCTGATCAAGTTAGCATTTTTTTGTATTAAAAAAAAGAAAAAGCGCATATCGCATTGCATTTTTGAAAAGTAAAAAATAAAAAAGCGCATACCGCATTGTACTTTTCAAGCATGTTACCAGAAACAAACGTGTGTTTTTTTGGGGCCTAATATATTGGATAACCCAGCCATATCAGCATTAATATAATGAACTAGACAGATATTCTAAATTTATTAATTACAACTATAAAATTAGGCACTTCACTTCGAGAAAAAGAAATCAAATATAAAGTGCAAGCATAATATAAAATACAAAATATAACTGTGTCGATTTTTCCTTACTTTATGCGCAGGTGAAATCCAATCAAAATATCACTGATGAATTAATTACACAGACTTTCCAGGAAGCATTTGACTTTTAATATTGACAAAACAAAACCCTTCAAAATGATTGATATTCCAAGTCGTTGATTAATACTTATGTTATATTGAGTAAATTTTGAATATGTTAAAAGCTTTTGGAAAATAAGACATGTGGATTATACAAACTTTTGTTCATACTATCAATCATTATTGTCAGCATATGAAAATGTTTCCCCAAATTAACTTGACACAAAAACCTTCAAAGAACAAAAAATTTTACTTAAAAAGATATGGCTAGTAATTATTAATTAAGGTTTGTAAGTTTGTCTGTCAAATCAGTTTTTTGTTAACTTTTGTAGTTTTGTTTTAATTATTGAAGTTTTTTAAAACAATATCCATTTTTCAAGTTCTCTTCTTTCATGTTGTAGATCGTATCATGTTCTATCAATGAAAAACCATAATAAAACTGAATAAAACATAAGACTAACTTAATCACTATCAAAGCCTAAAGCGTTGGTCACAACCCACCGTGAATGTTTTTAGTCCATACATTTTCAATAAGCCTTTTTGAGGTATGGCTGACATTGCACACTCGACTAAACATCTTTTGGGTTTCCCGGGTTTTACCCAAACCAAAGCACGTCCTCTCCTTTTGTTTTCTTAATTTTACCCATTTGGAATAGCGTCCTCTCCATTCTTCTAAAAGGCTTATGTCAATTTTTTTTCTGAAAACTTTCGTATGTGCACGTACCGTGCTGTCTGCGTGCAAAAATGTAGGCAAAATCATGTGACCCATACGTTGTAGGTACTGACAACGTATGAATTTTAGAACACGCAGACAGTTTGAGTACATGAAGAACTTTCTCTGTGTGCTGGCTACGTTCATGCTATCGATTAAACATCAGTATGATCCGCATGTGTTCAGTACCGCCAACGTGCTCGGTACCGCCAACGTGCGTACAACGTGCTGTTGGTTTTTTTTAAATTTACAGCCACTAGCTCTGCGGACAATGCACCTAGCACGTAAAGACACCGTGCTTGTATCATACGTTTCCTTATAATAACGTGGTAGTAGCAAGGAGTTCATACGTTGTACGCACAATGCAAGTACTTACAACCTGCACAACAATGCATGTAACCACTCACATTCAGGCATATCGTGCGCACAACATACTTACATCGTGCAATCAACGTGCAGCCTCCCTACGTTTGCCACGTTTCTAAAAAACATGAGATAATGTGGCACCTCTAAAAAACGTACACAAAAAAACGTATGACGGGTTGTGACCACCGCTTTAAATTTATGATATACTGTATAGCGTAAAATTTTCGCGGGGGTTTAATTTTCGCGCTTTTCACAGGTAATCAGTCACCTGCGAATTTTAAACCCCGCGAAAATAATGTGTTAACATTGACTTCAATATGTATAAACTTGAAAACACAAATTTAAAACCGACTGAAGTAGCCAGAATTGGCTAAATCGCGAAAAATAATCCCCCGAAAATATTCCGCTATACAGTATTTACCTTCATTTGACATTTAAAAGAAAAATTAGCATTGGAACTTGAATAAAACTGTATCTACAGCAACTGTCAAAATTGATATTTCATAGAGATGAAAATAATCCTCGCTGGTTTTATTTTGTTCATTAAATATTTTGGACATTGAACTCTGATGCGTTCACTTTCATCTGATACTATCTAAGCAAACTATCATAACACACCAGGGATGAGATAAAAATATCCCGGGGGGGCTACTTAGTACAAAAGTGACTACGAGATGTGCCGCAAACTTGGGTAGCAAAATCAGGTTGTCTGGTATGCCAATGGGTCCTTTTTCTTTGCAAAATGAGGTATTTTGATGGGTTTTCTTTTCAAAATTTTTGGAAATTTGCGCCAAATGCCTCAAATTTGGACATTTCTTCTCAAAATGATGGAAAATTTTGCCAAAATAGAGCAAATTTGGACAGAAAAAATTGGCTCAAAATTTAGAAGATTTGGTATATGGATGATTCCCTTTTTCTTAAAAATTGGTATGTGCACGGGTGGTACTTCAAATTTCCCAGCGGCACACCCCTACCAAAACCAAAGTTGAGTACCCCCCGGGAAAAATATATACTCATGCAGGACAGAGTTTGATTAGCTAGTGAATCAATGACTAGAGAGGATACGGGGGGCTCTATTTTTGTCTGGATAGGGACGTGAGTACATGAGTGGTGGCTATAAAAATACAAATTTCAAAGGAAAAAGTCCATCAATACAGCCGCGGATCCAGGGGGAGCAGAAGGGGCTTGCGCCCCCCGTAAAATTTGCAAAATCCTACAAAATCAGCCTAATTTGGTCAATTTTTTGTTATAAAAGCTGAAAAACACACCCTCCGCCCCCATAAAATTAAGATCCTAGATCCGCAACTGCAATATGACCCAGTATTTTTATCACGCGAGGGTGGCTTGAACTGCCTTTAAGTGTGATACTTGCTCTTTTGAGCCAAGTGGAAAAGAGAAAAAAAACAATACGCCAAAGCATCGGATGCAGAGTTGTTGATTTGTGATGAACAACTTTGTAGCATGTTTGAGTACCTATCAACAACGAAAATCTTCCTAAAACATATGAATATATGAAACTAAATTCTACGGCCAGTATTCCAGAAAGGTGTTTAGCTAAACACTGTTTTAACAGAACATCAACTGTCCAGAAATGATAAGCACCGTTGCAGCTTTTAAGTGGAACAGTTCAATGAGCCGTTCTGTTGACGAGAAATAAAACCGTGGTTTAGCTAAACATCTTTCTGCAATTCGGGTCTAAATGTTTTAATTTTAACAGATACCAATTCATGAAATATCTAACAGAATCTGAAGCAAAACCCGGTTTCAAATACATAGCACCAACACATTTCTGCATCAACATATTAAACATTCAAACAAGGACCCCTTTAAACATCTAATCCATTCCTACTTTGTCAAATTTTGTAAACTTTGAGCCCCTTCCCCGACCACCATATCACAGTATACAAGCAACGATACAATATACCTTTTAAACAAACATTATATTTCATATACATGAGGCCCCAATTTACACAGGATGTATGATGTACAATACTCCGGGGGGGGCACTCAAATATAAAAGTGATGTACCTGCTCCTACCGGTTTTCGAAATGTAGGGGCAATAGGTGAGAAATACATTGAAAAATAGTGGGTCATTCGGTGTAGAGGTTAAAAAAACTGGATCAAAAGCAAAAAACAGGGTCATTCGGTGTCAGTTTTTATAAAATAAGCCTAATTTTGACATTTACAAAATCGCTGATTTTCAAAATTTTGGTACATTTTTTGAAAAATCGATAAATTGAGCGAAAAACGGGGGTCATTTGGTGAAGGCTCTCAAAAAATCAGGGCAATGGGTGAGAGTCACCGCAAAAAAAGAGGGTTATAAGGTTGACTTTCAAAATAATAGGGGGTCATAAGGTGACAGCTCAGTGAAAAGGGGGTCATATGGTGAGAGCGGAGCATAAAAAGGAGGTCTATCGACAGGAGCATGATGCATGCCAATATATGGGAGTGTCCCCCCCCCCACAATACTGATGCAACTTATAAATACAGCTCTACCAGAAAAGATTCTAAGAAGATGTCGTGTGTTTGACTGACATCTGGTAAACACGTTGAATTCATCTCCTGTATGAAGGCATACGAGTCGGCCATATTGTAATCATTTGGCATTACAGTCTTATATTTAGGTTACAGAGCTAATTTATCAATGTTAGTATAATGGGAACCAAATTGAAATTAGAAGGTTTCCTCACAATATTAAGTCTTGGGAACTGATAATTACAATTGCTAAAATGTCTTAGCATTCAAATATCATTTGAGATGATACATAATATAATACAAAATTTGAAGAAATTATTAGTATTTAAAATACAATGCCACTCTAAAGTACTTCAACACAAAACCTTTATTTAGCCATATCTCAAATCTTATCCGATTTTCATCATTTTTTTTTGACAGAGTCAATTATCGAAGTAACTATTCCGGAATTTTGCATTCATTGCATTTGAAAATATGGCATGTAATGCATATTACTACTTTCCTCTGAACATTAAAAAAAATGCTTTAAAATTTCTGCGCATTTGTTTTAAAACTTACAATCTGAAAATATTCTCTCCTGTTACAAGGTAATAATGGGGTTATGAAAAATTGACTAGTTATATAGTAATGAGATTTGTACTTATGGTGTATTTGTATATTGTCCATAAAATCAGCCATTTTTATAGCAATGGAATATCAAAAATTAAAAGAAAACATTGATTTATTCATATTGAATAGATAAGTTACCTATACTAGTATGAATCTTTGATGATATTAGGTCGTTTAATATAAAAAACGAGGTTTTTGAACGTTTTTAATTGTGCGGATATACTTTAAAGCGGGAGTGTATGTATTAAATTTCTTTTATTTCAATAATGCATCAAAAATTAAACAAATCTACATGTACAAATAACATTTCAATCAAGGGCAATATGAATTGTGGATAATATCTATCTTTTTCAAAAAATTTTGACGACAAAAAAAATTGTTGGGTAATATTTATGCGTCCTCTTTTGTTAAAACATCAAAAAAGATAATATAATATTCATGAATCTTCCTTTCAAAATTACTATCAATATTTTTGTCAACTTCTGATATTATACCTACACTCCTACAGAAATGAAAAAAAACCTTATGTTGCAATTTTTTAAGGTTTAATATATATTCTGCTATTTCAGGTGTTCAATTTTAACGGATTAAGCCACTGACACTGCCAGGATTCAATTGTGCAAGATGCTGTCCACAAACACATTAATTGTACACACATTTTACACAATGGTACACAAAGAAAGCACACGCGATGATGTAATGCGACACATTCTACAAAAAGCACTTGAAATAATTTTAACTGTAGTACGACCTATTTGAACATATTGAGGAACTGTAGCTTTTAGCTAGCAGGCTTACATATGTCTGGAGTTCTATTATAACCAGAACCGGTACCTCCTATATTGAAGTGGGCATTCTGGTAACAGTGTTGGTTATATTGAAAACAGGGAAGGGGGTCACCTTTAACTTGTATATCAATACTTACACTATGTCATCCATTTTGCACAGTTGCACATTGATTAACAAAATTGAATATTCTTTCGTAATCGGAAGTTTCACTTTCGGTTCACTTCAAATTGCCGTCTTTTAAAATTTGCTGTCAAGTGACAAATTACTCTCGTCAAAACTTGTCAGGTGAGCTGTAGGCAAGTAATAAAAAGCAAAAAGCTCTCCTCAGCTTTATTTTAGGCAAGTGATGGCAATTGATCTCTCTCGCCTGAGGGATACACTTTAAATGGGATAAACTAGCAGGCTTGTATATATAACCGAGATGGTGAGAATTGTTTTTTCTCATTTTCGATTAACACACTTGTAATACCAATTACCCCATTCTCATTTCCTTCAGGAGTGAGCATCATAAAATAAGTTTGTAACAAAGGGGCATCTATTAATTACAAAGGGTTGCTCATAATTCACTTGTAACTTTCTAAATATGCATACTGTTTTTTAAATTTAATGAATGTCCAGGAACACTTTTATTTGCAGAAGCAAATTTAAATAGTACCTCTTTGACAAACCTAAAAACCCCAAAAATTGGTTTTGTTACTACAAAATTCTGACTGTTACAAGAAATGCATTAGTTCATACGAAGGACAAACGTGACACTATCAAGACGGGAAATTGCATATATGAAATAAGTTGCAAAAACTGCGACCTTAGTTATGTAGGTGAAACATCACGCATGTTCGGTACACGCTTATCGGAACATAGAACTGAAGTTAATAAAGCCAGTGAGAAAAGATATACTAGATTGGAATGGAGGGCATCGGAAAAAGAACAAACAAAATCTGCATTATCAGATCACGTCGCGCGAGCCAACCACGTTATAGATTGGGACAATCCCAAAATCCTTGGAAAGGAACATGACCGAAGATCTAGAGAAATACGGGAGGCGATGGAGATCAGAAAGAGAGGACACAAGAACATGAACAGGGAGGAGGGCACTTATTTTCTTAGTCACATCTATGATTCACTACTGACGACTGGGAAGAAGTCTAAGAATATCGATCAGACGAAAGTTCCCCGGGAGAGTGGATCAGATGACCAGATCTGACGAAGTCCTCCGACGAGTAGGACAAAATATTATGTGAGTTTATATTCCAAATAATTCACTGGTTTTGTCAAACTAAATATGTTATCATTGATATTCTACAAACCTAATGAATCTATTCAACGATCAAGAAATGCTTTTGCATTAAAAAGTGAGTTATCTAAATGATCCGGTAAATAAACTAAAAAAACAACCACAGCCTGAACAGTGGCCCCTTTGAGATTTTGAGAACACAGAAAGACTTACCCTTTAAAATTTAAATTTTGCTGTTACTATATCTAAATTTAAGACATACTCCATTTTTCTACGACAATTTAATTATAAGTTTTTAATAAAAAATCATGCTATATAGATAGGAAAATATTAAGCGTCACTGTCCATTAATCTTTCATAAAATCTATCAAGTAGCAACACGACATAGCTTACTATATCTGTATATCTTTCTACCCTCCTCCAGGCAGAAGCTCTTGTTTAGATAGATTTAGGTTCCCAGTTTTAATATCGTATGTTTGTTTCCATTTCATTTCTCCAGTGAATATTATGAAAATATTACAATACCTTCTGAAAGGAAATATATATATTCTGTATCAAAAATTGCCTTGTAAAAACATACTCTAGACACAGAGTAGGCAATTTGGAAGGAGAATATACAGAGGCGGATTTATTGTAAAATGTCTATTTAATATACACAAATGATGAAAGTAAGTGGTATGCGCGGGATGAAATCTTAGGGGATGGTGCATCTCTATCACAGATTTGGATAATTTCTTCTTCTTTTTTTTACAGAACCAAAAGGTTCTGCCCTTTAATGAGACAATCAATTACATCAGAGGCAGAAAACACAATCAAACAATAGGTTTATAATAAGCACAGGTGACTTTCAAAAAATTTGGATAAAACTGCCTTGAATTTAAAGGGGCAATTCATGATCCATGATTCCGCTCAAGGTCACCTCTATCAAAAACAAGTTTTTTAGCTTGTAAGAATCGTCAACTGTTATATGTTACGATCCTCATACCATTCTTTCATATGTGCTTGCATTTTCGAGAAAAGTGAAAAATGTGTCATTTTGTAATTGTTGTCGGGGCCCCGACAGTAATTACAACACAGTAGCCTATGGGGATTTTCAAAATGCTGAAAAGCTTGTAACTTGGAAAAGAATGGTCGGAATCAAGTGAAATTTTCAGTATATATTTATGATGTGCTCTTCTTATTATTTAGCTAGAAAACAGGCGAGGTTTTTGTCATATCAAAATCATGAATTGCACCTTTAAGTTGTTGTTTTTTAAAAAGGTAACTTTATCACTTGAAATTATTCTAAACTAAATATAAGACCATTCATTATAGTCAGTATGGTCAGAGTTAATTTGGATGGTGTCAGCCCCACATTAAGTTTGACAAAATCGTCAATATCATTTCAAAACGAACCTCTGTCAAAAATGACCAATCTCAGCTCATGGCTATACCTCTACAAATGTAATTACTGATTGCAAATACTTCTCAATTTAATTGGCACATATTATTATATATAAGAAAATGCTTAGTATTTAGGATTATTATCTACAGAAGATAAGAATTGTGTAACTGCAGTTTGAAGTAAGACCTTGACATATACACTATGTAGGAATGAATATCAGGTCTATTATTGGAAATAGAAATGGAAAAACAAAACAATCACAGCTTTTTCAATTTTTGTCAACTAATTTAAATATAAAATGAACATTTTGTTTCCTTTGATGATACAAAATGAAAGGAATCAAAATTTTAGAAAGTTACGGATATTCAGATTCTCACAAAAAATATGAGACTTAGTGACAAACAAACATGTGTGTCAGTGTGCATGCATAATTTTGGTTCTGAAAAGCTGAAAATATTATAAATTCAATAAGGAATTTTAAAATTACGGATGCTTGAAACTCAATGATCGTATGCATGCGTAATTTCAGTTTCGGTAAGTCATTAAGAAAATAATATAATCAACACATCCCAAATTAGTGATTAGTTAAGTCTTTTTTTTAACTTCATGAATGAATACATTCAACTTTTGCAATAAATAAATACAAAATGGTTTAATTCTCTAACAATGATGTCAACATGTAGTCAACAGAAAAGTCCTTCCTGGTAAATTATTGAATAAATAAATCATCTTTAAGACCGAACAGATCCGTACTATTATCTACCATACAATACGTAACAAAGAATATTGCGCAAAAAACACAGCATCACGATGACGATTAGAGATTCACAACGTGTCCTTATAAGCATGTGACTCAATACATTATGAGTCAAGTATCGGCTCAACCTGTGATATTAATCCGAGTCAACACCGAAACTGCCCACGCTATGGTTAATTCTTCACAGGATGTCTATACAGATTGGATTCAATATGGAGGAGTAGAGATGTAATGCGGACTAGTAATTATTCAGTCATGTTTACAGCAGGGTTTTTATGTTCATTAAGTATAGCTTTGAAAGCGTGACTAGTTTTAATATTATCATCATCAGCCTTGGATAGATGGTGTGTGGGTATTCGGATGAAAAATAAAATAATGCAGCGAATAAGAATATTAATCACTTAAGACTGGATGAATAAGGCATTATGTTATTCCGCTCAAGGCTAATTTCTTAACATTCCGCTCATGTTTACTGACATCTAAGTATTATATTCCGAGATGTTTTTTTATTAAATCTTACCGGTCATCGTGGAATATACTGTAAGTGTATTTAGTTTTGAAGGCACTTTATAAAGATTTTGATAATAGACTAGATAACCCTAACGGAACCAAATCGCACTAAATCTCACTTTGCAAAATCACAAAAGTGTGCAGGTCCAGATACGTCAAAGATGGGGGGTTATATGCAGGGACCAAATCGCTGCGGTGCCTTGCTACGAGTATCACTCGCTTGGGAAACGGGAGGTCCCTGATTCAAATCCTGGTGAAAGAACATGTTTTTCACCACCCTTCCCTTTCCGAAGAGGCTAGAAATGAGAAAAGTTTAATGACCGGTTAGGGTTAATTTTGTCAAGACGGTTAATTTCATGAAATTTTATACAAAATGCATTTCATGAATTTCACAGGTGGACATTATACCCTAGATCAGGCATTCTCAACTACTGTAAAACACTTAAATTTCGCGGGGACTTTATTTCGCGAATTTGCAAGAAGTGACATTTTCGCGAGTATTAAATTTCGCGAATTTGAAATTTGTGATGATTATGTATATGTCTTCCGAATTCGGAAGGCCATATATTATCTTCTAGTTTCCGATGTTCCTATCAAAATATTACTAAAATACCTTGAAAATCTGCATGAAAAAAGGCTCCACACATGATGTTTAAAAACAATTGTAAAAGTAAGAGGTCATATTGCAGAAATAAATCAAAACTTTTACAAACAAACCCCACTCCATGGACACTTCGATTGACGATCGACAGCCAGAGTTGCCAGACAGATTGCTTTGTTTACATGATGGACTATTCCATTACAAGATAGGGGTGAGCATCAGTCGATCGTCTGGCATAAAATCAAAGTGTTTTAACACATGTAAAAGAGATCCATTACATTTTTCAATAAACAAACATGAACTTGGACAATATTTTCGCGAGGATTTAATTTCGCGAATTCTTTACCCTCGCGAAATTCGCGAAATTAAATACCTCGCGAAATTAACATGTTTTACAGTATTTCTTATAACAATTCAACACATAAGAAAATTGTAGAGTAAAGCGCCAGATGCACTCTTTCTCAGTGTATTTCTCATATATTTCTTTGTTTTTTGAGCGGGTCAAAGCGCCAGTCAGTACTTGCCAAAGCGCCAAATTTAACACGCCAATAGTTGAGAAACCC
This sequence comes from Ophiothrix spiculata, assembly GCA_000969725.1. Taxonomy (NCBI): domain Eukaryota; kingdom Metazoa; phylum Echinodermata; class Ophiuroidea; order Amphilepidida; family Ophiotrichidae; genus Ophiothrix; species Ophiothrix spiculata. Next base: position 74,026 of record JXSR01S067502.1, on the reverse strand, counting down.
TGCACTAGATGTAAGATGGCTTTATTTTTAGTGACAAAGGTTTGATTTAGCTTCAAACTAGCAGTTGAAGTGACTTTTAAAAGCTGCAAAATTGTTCAGATAGGCCTACATCATCGTCGCGTCATCTTCACCTTGGATAGATGGTGTGTAAGTACGTGGAAAAAATGATGCAGAGAATGAGAATATTAATCACTAAGACGGAATGAATAAGGTATTATGTTATTCCGCTCAAGGCTAATTTCTTAACATTACGCTCATGTTTACTGACATCTAAGTATTATATTCCGAGATGTGTTTTTATTAAATCTTACAGAAGGTCATCGTGGAATATACTGTAGACGTATTTAGTTCCGCTGTTATTCTATTTTAGGAAATTAGCAAACTATTCGAGATCAAATATTATTCCACTTGTGTGAACAGGATTTTTCCTTGCAAGGGGGGGAGGGGGGCTAAAGGAGATTTGCTGAATTTTGAGGGGGGTGGCTGAGTAGTAAAAAGCAATAAAACAGGCTGATTTTACATGCTTTTTACAATCTCGTGGGGCCTTCAAACCCCAAAGCCACCCCCAATGTATTCTAATGGTAGGCAATATTTTTCCAAAAATATTTGACAACAAGCAACTATTTCATGAGTTTTCTAATGAGTGAAATAATACTCTATTTTATAGAGTGGTCACTCACATCCATCTTTTGAATGCGAAGCAGTACCGGATAAGTACCTTTGATGTTAAATGAAATCTTTGAATCATTATGGAAAACTGACAAATAAACAGAGATAACAAAAACATGCATATTTCTCAAAAGAAGTGGACTTTTTTGAAAACGTTCTCCTAAAAAAGATCTACAACTTTTATTTCATCTAAAAATCCTTTCAGATGAAAAATTAATTGATTCATTTGTCAAAAAGGAGGGTTAAAACTTGACAATTTAGCACGATCATCACATACGGCAACCTGTTTAATATGAAAATTGCCTACAGAAATAATCAATATCATAATTTCAATCGGATAAGCCCATTTACTCTGATTTACACTCAAATTACATGAACTTCTCAACTCGCTACATGTTTTATCGTTACTAGGATCTTACAATTGATTCAATCTTTTTTAAATGAAAAAATTCAGGAATATTCTTATCCATTTTTGAATACTTTTTAATATTTAATCACAAAAAAAGTTGCTTTTTTTTCTAAATCGATATGAGTGGCAATAATAGCATAATGCATATTCCTAAAATACTTCTGTCATCATTTTTGAAGAATATTTAATTTTACTTTTGTAAAATACCAGTCAAAATTCTCATGAAAATATTCAAAAAATTTATTAAAATGTTCCCTATGACAGGCATGTGAACAAGTACTAACAAGAAATCCTGAAATTTCCTTGAAATTATGAATCGCTATATATTTTTGTAACACAACTTTTTCAAAGAAAATCTAATAAACTCCCACATTCATCACTGAACCTTTTAAAGCAATACTATAAAATCTAAAAAATGAAGTGCCCCCTGTCACCAATGACTTTCAGGTTTGTACTAGTTATATACTGGGGCTCTCCACGGACAAATCAATCTGTACTTCGCACATCTAGATGCATGTACATTAAAGTGGACTTCAGCAAACGATCCCACGAGCGTAAGTGACTGGCGTGTACATACACGTAGTTGCGTTATTTCAACGCACACGCACACCCCAGCATGTCAATACGCGCATTTGAGTAAAGTCAGATTGACGCACCACAGTGTGAACATCCAACATGTTCTCTAAAATGAAGACGAAATATTGCTTATAATGCTTGAATTTTGGTTAAATTTGATGTTAGCATTATTCAAATCGATTATAGATTTAACTAATATCCAGGCATTGTAAATGTCATTACCACTCCTTTTGACCGAATAAGTCAGAGCTAATATTGCAAGCGAATGTCTGTCGGTTAGCGAAAACAATCTGCACTTCGGAAATCTATATTCATCTAGATCTATGCATCTACATTTGACGCTTCCGTGTGGAGAGCCCCAATAATACCCTCCCTATTTACATTTTCTGTTATATCTATTGTTGAATAAAATTTGGGATCCTGAATTTTAATTCCATGTGTATTTGTATAGGAAAGCATATGTGTGCATTGTATCCACTTTTCATTTCAGTGGCAAAACACATGTTTGCCAAAACGCTCATCTAAATGCTCTTTGATGTTCATAGTATTTTAAAGGCTAATTTACTTAAATATATTTTTGGTCAAAATCTTTATGGTATTGCTTTAATAAGATGTTAGGAGTGTGAAGTATTCA
>JXSR01S067502.1:6258-26410 GCA_000969725.1 Ophiothrix spiculata | reverse complement strand
AGTTTGTGTTTGTTTCATGCTTTTTGATTTTGTTTTCAGCGCTGTGATCTAAATGAAATGGCGCTATATAAAAGCCTCATGTATGTATGTATGTACTCAAGTTTGGTTTTGGTAGGGGTGTGCCGCTGGGTAATTTGAAGTACCACCCATGTATATACCAATTTCCAAGAAAAAGGGACCCATCCATATACCAAATTCCCCAATTTTGAGTCAAATTTATACAAACAAAAAATCATAAAGACCCATTAAAATACCACATTTTGTAAAGAAAAAGGACCCATTGGCATACCAGACAGCCTGATTTTGCTACCCAAGTTTGCGGCATATCCCCGTAGTCTTTTTTGTACTAAGTACCCCCCCCCCCGTCACTTTAAACATTGCTATGTTAAAACTGTGAATGTGTATTGAAGTGATCATAAATGTAACTTTCAGAAATTATAAAGGATGGTTGTGGTTGTCATTTTCAAGTTTCAAATTTTAAGAGTTTCAAATATTCAAGTTCAAAATTTTCCGAGTTCAAAATTTTTGAGTTTAAAATGTTGGAGTTAAAAATGTTCAAATTCAACATTTTTGCGTTTCGAATTTTCAAGTTTCAAATTTTCGAGCTCAAAATTTTCGAGTTCAAAATTTTCGAGTTACAAAATATTTGAGTTTAAAATTTTATAGTTCAAAATTTTATAGTTTCAAATTGTTGAGTTTCAAATCTTTTGAGTTTCAAATTTTTGTGTTTCAAATTTTCAAGTTCAACATTTTCAAGTTCAATCAAACTCAGAAAAAATGACTGGATTGTGGGCGCGTGTGGTCTAGCGGAACAGAGCAGGACTCGTGAACAGAAGGTTGCGAGTTCGAGCCCCGCTAGTGCCAACGTGTTGTGAACCTGGGCAAATCACTTTATCACACTTGCCTCGTCGACCCGAGCGTATTGGGTAGCTGTTTAGGGGGGAATATCACAACCTAAGTGCTGATAGGTCTGCGCCTTTGGTCATTGGCCACAAATGGCCTAGTTTAAGGCGAAATGGTTCTGACGATTCCCTTGTTATGGCGTAATAATAATGGCCAGCGCTTTGTATCCACTGGAAAAGGCGCAATATAAATGCCGGAATTATTATTATTATTATTATTGATGATTTTGTGTCTAAATTCCCATTAAAAATGCTTCAAATACATACTAACACTTTTTAAAGTGGTATAAGTTATTTTTTACACCAAATTTTATAATAACTATTTTGTCATGTTTGCGTATGGTCTCAGTATACTGTAAAAATAAGTTAAGTCGTTTTAGTGCAAATTAGTCCAATAAGATATCATGTTGACTAATATATTTAAAAACGACGTCTTGTAGGACTTATTTGCACCAAAATTATCTTGTTTAGGCGAAAGACGTCAAGATGTTTTTAAATTCAGTTTTTGAATGCAGGAGGAAGACCGGAGTACCCGGAGAAAAACTGGAAGCGAGCATGGACTGAAAACCAAATGCACATAAAACTTATTTTTACAGTGATAGGGTATTTATTTGAATAGGTGCGGTCTCGGGTGGTATCCATTTGTGATATCCATTCAGTAAAAGCAAAAAAGAATGCCCCAACAGACAGTGAGAGGAAAAAAGATATACATATAATGAATGCAGAAAACAAAAAGCAAAATTTTCAATAAGAATTTTATGCATTCATTAAATGTTTTTTTGTCCTCTCACTGTCTGTGGGAACATTCTTTTTGTCTGTGGGAACATTCTTTTTATGCTTTAACTATTTTATATTTCTGAATGTCCTTGTTATATCATCAATTGATCAATGCAGTGAGCGCCTATGACAGTTGAAGTTAACTTTTCTTTATAGCTTTTTGTACTTATCCAGTTAGGTATTCAAACATGGTACAGAGTTGTTATCACAAATCAACAATGATGCATCCACGCGTTGTGTACTTTTTTTACGCGAGGGTGGCTTTTAGCAACCCGAACGCGATGAAAATATGCCGACACATCAAATGCATCTTTGTTGATTTGAGATGAACAACTCTGTAGTGTGTTTCAATACCTTTCAACCCCCAAAGGGGGGGGTGGTACTTAGTACAAAAGTGATTACGGGGATGTGCCGCAAACTTGGGTAGCAAAATCAGGCTGTTTGGTATTTCAATGGGTCCTTTTTCTTTGCAAAATCATGGTATTTTGAAGGGTCTGTTTTCCAAAATTTGCGCCAAAATGGCGCAAATTATGGATTTTTTCTAAATTTCAAAACAAAATCAGAAAATTTTCGCCAAATTAGCGGTAATTTTTGGGGAAAATTTCATTTTTTCTATAAACTCGACTCAAAATTTTGGGAATTTGGTATATGGATGGGTCCCTTTTTCTTAAATATTGGTATATACATGGGTGGTACTTCAAATTTCCCAGCAGCACACCACTACCAAAACCAAAATTGAGTAACCCCCTCCCCCGGCTTTCAACAACGAAAATTTTTCGCTGTACTGTGCGTGACGCGTTAATTTGAATATCAATTGTGTGTTTATCACAAATATACAATGGTATCCTATAAGAAGATATGGTGTGTTGTTAAACAAATGATTAACAACGACATATTTCCAACCCAATTAAAAATCTCTCTGCAAATGACAACTAGTAGTAGAAGGTTGGAACTACAAGGTTCACAAATACACAAGTTTTTGTCAGTCCCACAATTGAAGAGTGTTTTTTCAAAACTCACTTAGTCCAACGGCTGCCGTGATGCTAGTTTTTGAAACCTAAATTCTTCATCCAAATTGTTCCAATGGTCATTTTACCTCATATTCCAAGGGTTGAGGGTCCTTATCCCGACTACGATCAAATGGATGACTGCCCTGAAGTGACGTTATAGAATAGTATTAAAACAGATTTTTTCAAAACTCACTAAGTCCAGAGATTAGGCATGATTCTAAATAATTGCCTTATTGTGTGTGTGCATTGAAGTGCTTGTATGAATTTTCAATCAATATGACATAAATTTTGGTCATTTGCACTGAGTTTTGACAACAAATTCAACTCACAAAATCAATAGTATAATAGATCTATAATCTATGCAAATATGACATATGGCAGCTATTGGACTAAGTGAGTTTTGGAAAAACACTTCAATTGTGTAGATCAGTGTATACAAAATGGTGTGAAAAATCATATCACTCAGAACAAAAAGTATTTTATCCCATTACCCTTTATTTCAAATCATTGACATAATTCTCGATCATAACATGTTTATTTATGATAATCTATATTGCAGATATGACATAAATTGCAGCTTCTTTTGAAAGACACAAAAACAAAATTTACAAATTATGATGTTTTTTTAACAAAATTGGCAAAAATTTAAATACCCCAAAGCCTTGATCACACAAACACTTTGGCCCAACTGCCCCTTCATTCAAGTTATTACTGACAGATGTTGTTAGATCTGATAGTTTGATTAATCTAGGTAAAATTAGCATGCTTAAAGGTTACAGAAAAAGAAAATATAAATATGGTAGCTTCATATACAGATTTGTTATAACAAAACTAAGTAGAAAACACCAATGTAAAATTTTAACAAAGCACAAATACTCAACAATACTTAAAAAACTTTCAAATATAGCGCCTTTTTGATGACCTCGAAAAAACGATCTACCTGAACTACCTGACTATGATGCTTATATACTTCGATAGCTTTGTCTCGACGTCGCATCTTGCTTTGTATCTTCTGGTGTTTTTATATTGTACATTGTACAGGCAAAAAGTACAAAGCGACAACTAGTATGAAAGCAGCATTAGCAAGGTCGGATGACATAGGCAAGTATACAGAGATTTTTGAGATCCACAGATAATAAACAATACATATAATAGTTTACTGGGTGTGTTTTCCAGGGTCTTATGAAACTCTTCATACACTCACATGCGTCATCTGACCTTGCTCACTCACCCAGTGCACAGAGAATGTTTTTTCGAAGTCGTCAAATACAGGTTTGTGAGGCGGTATATTTGAAAGCATTTATGTGCATCATTTACTATTTGTGCATAATTGGAATTGTATGTTGTTGTTTTTCAACTCAGTTTTGTTATAACAAATGTATAAAAACTACTTGATTTTTGATCAACTACAGTGAAAACTCATTATAAGGATGTTGCTGGGAACAGACTATTTACTTCTTTATAGCTAAAATTTCGCTATATGAGGGTTTTAAAAACAATAAAAAACAAAAGGAAATACTTCTTTATATCAGGGTTTCTCTTATATCAGATTTTGTTGTAATGAGTTTCCACTGTACTAACTGAATACCAGAATGTAAAAATGGCTCTAGCTTGTGATAATTCAAAGAGGCACATTCTAAACGATGGACTTAGGCCACTTTTGCATTCATATGTGCTGTATGTTATGCATGTGTATGCAACACTGTCCAAAATTAATAGATTTGGATCAATTTTCAACATATTTTGTAGGCAAGTGTGGTTTGAACTTAACTTTTACACACAAGGTAGCCCTTATCTTTTTCAAGTTCTCCCTGGGTGCGACTCAATTTTCAAAAACATGGACTTGGGTTGTTCTTGCATTCTGGTATTCAACTGTTTATAAGTAATGGCATCTTTTTGGTTTAGTCCTAAAGGTGCGTTTACACTGTGACGACTTGGGGGTTACGACAAGCAACGTGGACCTGCGAATTGCAGATTTGAATTTTACGCCCGTCATCGTTAGTTAGTCAGTTAAAGTTCACACAAGCTGCTAGCCAGACACACTATCGTTACTATCAGTCGTTTTCAGTTACAACTTTTTAGTTGCAAATACGTTGCCCTCCATCGTTACCCTACGTCACAGTGTAAACGCACCTTACAGCAGGACACAGTTAGGTTCTTATGATCAAGGTTTTGGGATATCATTATTATAACACATCTAACATAATAAAAGAATCAAACTTATCTCCTGTTTTTTTACTTTTCTAGAAAAATATAATCTATGATATATGTAGCATGCAATAAGTACTATTTATGAATGATATTTACTTACTTTGTGCAAAAGAGTTAGGTGCAGGTGCAAAATAATTGAATTAAAGGTATACAATGCTACAAGAGAAGATATGATGTGTATCCCATCATGCATTGCTTCTTATGGGATTGTTTGTGTAGGAAGCTATGTGAGTAGTCAGGAATAAAATGCCCCTAAATCAAAAGTTGTATTCTTGTATTTTAGACATGTTTCATCACTATCAACTCACACGACTTACTATACAAACAATCACATAGGAAGCTATGCATAATGGGATACAAACTATAAAGTCAGTTAACGTTCACACAAGCTGCTAGCCAGATACACTATCGTTACTATCAGTCGTTTTCAGTTACAACTTTTTATTTGCAAATACGTTGCCCTGTGTATAATCTCCATAGAATAGCATGGAAGATTCCACTCTTTTTAATGTGTCACAAACATCACACATCATAGTTCATCATAAGGCCAAAAAAAAAATTGTTTGGTTGCCCTCCACCAACCGACCCTATTTTTCAGCCCGACCCAAACTTTTTTTTATTGACAAATATTTTTTTTTTCTAAAAAATATGCAAAACTTACTGAAAACTACAAAAAAAATGTAATATTTTTGCTTTTTTCGATATTCAACCCTCAAAATGATTAGGATGTCCCAAATCACTACAAGAAGTATTTGATTGTTTTAATTTGGATGTCGCTGGGGAAGTTGTGAAGGCTGGCACGGCCGATCGACCTAGCAGTCCGTGGAAGAGTATTAAAAAATAAAATTAAAAAAAAAAAAAAAAAAAAAAAAAACAGACCGACCGACCCTCTCTGAAAAAAGCTCTGGAGGGCAACCAAAGAATTTTTTTTTGGCCTAATGGTGAGCATGCATATGGTTTTGGTTACGATTCTATTAGGATATGCATACATTGTCCTTGAAACAGCAGCAACATATTTGTTTTTCGCATAAATCTAATTATTATCATATTTGTTTTTCTTGCTATATTTAACCCAGTTGAAACAAACAAGTTAGTTAGTGTGGAAAAATAACCATTTACTCAAATTTGGCAAAAAATGCAAAATACTCATATACTTTTTGCTTTATTGCCTAATAAATGTTTTAAATAAAGAATATTTTAGTTCATATGTAGGCTTGTTAATTGTTCTTAAGAATGAGCAGCAATTAAAAACACCCATTCCATGATCAAGTTCAAGCACATTGCATATGATATTTTTGTGACATTTATGACCATCCTATAGAGTGGTCCTATTTACAGTGTCTTACAAATTGTTTGATAGGAACCAATGATGTGTTCATATGAGGCTAAATTTGGAATAGGTTTTCATAAAGTGAAAGTGAAGACAAGGAACACAGAATAAATCATGTCCAGTGTTTCCGTTAAGGGTTTTGAGCTTGCGCCAATTCGAGCAAGTTTGACAAATATAAGAGGTGCATGCACCAAAATCATGAGCTGTGGCTGAAAATTGGCTCATATAGCTAGAAAAATATCTTTCTCACAGACTCTCTTTGCGCCAATTTTCACCGCTCCTGCGCCAATGGCGCGCATACAGCCTTAGCGGAAACACAGATCATATCTATGTCTATCCTGGCCTATGCACATAGTCTTTCAACAAAATATGTTAACATGATTGTGTTAAGGTGTCTGGTCCACGCGCCTTCCACGCTTACCAGTACGCGCTAGTTTCCGAGTTGGTAAGTACCGCAATACGCATGTGCATATACTCTGAGTAGTGTTTTGAAGCTAAAAATTGCCATATTTTAATATTTGTCTAGAAAATTAGTTCGGTGACACCCAATTAGCATTTGTGCGCAACTTTTGTGAAAAATTGTCAACAATTTTAGGGCGAAATTTTAGAATCAACACTAATTAAATGTCACTTTTTCCACATTTCCAATAGCCCCCTGTACTTATTTTTCCCAAAAACCTCCAAAAATGCTGTTTTTAAACCAACTCGCATGCAAAAACGAGTCAGGTGACCCCCAATTTTTATTTTAAAATTTGGTTCTACATCGACAAAATATCATTCATGCCGATTTTTACTAGAAATTTCAGGGCAGATCTATCATGGACCAGACACCTTAACTTTTGCCTTCAGGTGTTATAGTAATACCACAGCATTTTAGATCTAAAACTACATACTGTGGTATTACCATAACTTCTGAAGCCAAACAAGGCTAAAGTTAACATAATCATGTTAGTAACATGGGGAAAACACTTGCAACCAGGTTTGTTTGGAACCAGTAGCTCAAAGCTGAATTCAACAATGAATACATTATGGTATTGGACATATAAGGTGCAATTTATGATTCTGATATGATTATAACCTCAATTCTTTTCCATCTAAATAAAGAGATGAAAATGAAATAAAGGCATGCTGACAATTTCACTTGATTCTAATTATTCATTTTCAAGTTAGGAACTATACAGCCATGTACATATCCCTGTAATTATTACCATCCGAGTTCCCAATATTAATGAATTCTATATGTAATGAAATTTGCAAAGAACGGTTTCAAATTTGTACATATGTGACCGTCCATCCCGAACCAAGTAGTAAATGCAGCTGCTTGTCATTTTCACTTTTTTATATTTACAAAGATCAAGTTATAAGGATTAAAATGACGTCTCAATGAACTTCACCCGATTTCCAGAAGTCAAGTTATGGTCTATCAAAGGTTGTCATGGAGTAACATGTATAAAAGAGATAAATGTGAACAATAATCTGTAAGCCCTATATTTTCTGCTGACTGTCCTCAAAATATACTGAAACATTTCATATTTTCGATTCATTTTCTTGAAATGAAACTCTGCTGATGTTTTGAGGTATGCACAAGGATTGTGAATCTGTCAAAAAAATCAATTTTGGCAAATTACGACCTAAACACGTATTGTACCTGCACCGCAAACTGAAGTTTGCTGCATTTACGGCTCGTTAGTGATGAACAGTCACATATATCAATCACAGATTCTTATAAGATAATTCACTACTTGCACGGTTCGCCATTTGCAGGGAGAGCCTTGATTTGACAGTCAATTAAACAAGTATGTTACGTAATGATGTATTCACTTCATGGAAGGTCAGGGGTTTTTGAAAGAGGGAATCAAACTGTTAATCGTAATATTATGTAACTTCCCATTCATCTCGCAAGCCAGGTCGAGGCTCTCCCCAACATGGCGAAACCATGCAATAGGCCTATAATCTGGTCTTTGATAGCGGTGACCTTGGAAATGAGGCTATGGATCATGGATTGCCCCTTTAAGTAGTCCAAATAAACACTTTTCAGAACTATTCAATTGAATGATGTTGAAAATATGCAATAATGTCTTCAGGTAGCCTACAAAACAAAAGACCATTTTACTTGTGTTACCTAAACTCACACATAAAAAAATCTCACACAATAACTGAAAGAAAAAAAAAGACTATATAAGTTACAAGCTTCTTAATATAAATAGTGAATACAATTAAAGAGACAAAACTTTCAGAGCCATATCAAATGGTTACAGACTACAGTACACTTCTCTGACTGAAATCAAAGTAAGCCAAGATAAAGACAGTATTCACTATAACAAACTGGCCCACTATACTCTGTAAATCTTGAAGTATGCAACAAGTAGCCGATTAACGCACAAAAACCAATATGACCATATGGGGAAGTAAATTAGTCCATATTTCACAAATCGTAACTAGGTACCAAATCTTGCTGAATTTTCAAATGAATTTATTTTACAATGTTTTTCTATGTGTTATCAAAAAAATTAGCCCAAAATAATGAAGAATTCATGTAAAAATATATTAATACGCAGTGATTCGGCTTTAATCAATCCTAATCAATCATTACTAGTCTCTTACACAATGCAAAACCACCAGTTCACAATGTTGAAGAATACAAGGGATATGCTATGGATCTTGTAACAGAGTCTGATTTCTTGTTGCATACTTCAAGGTCTATAGTCTTGTCTCAACACAGATTTATTACTGTTCTTCTGCAGTGTTCCCCCTAAGGTCGTATGTTGCGAGATTGGCACAGAAGCTTAAGAATTGTGCAAGTATTTTTGAAACAAAAAGTGAAGAAAAAAAAATCCCCGTTATAATTCTCAACTCACCAATAGGGAAAATATAGACCCGGGAGAAGTGATTACGGGATGTGTCGCAAACTTGGGTAGCAAAATCAGGCTGTCTGGTATGCCAATGGGTCCTTTTTCTTTGCAAAATGTGGTATTTTGATGGGTCTGTTTTTAAGAATTTTCTGAAATATTGGCCCACATTTTGGATTTTTTTTTAAATTTCAAACAAAAGTCAGCCTAAATTCTTGCCAAATTAGTGTAAGTTTTCGCAGAAAATTTCTATTTTTGTATAAATTTGACTCAAAATTTAGGTATATGGATGGGTGATTTTTTCTTGAAAATTGGCATGTGTGGTACTTCACATTTATCAGCGACACACCCCTACCAAAACCAAATTTGAGCGCCCCCCACCTCTCCCCCGAATACAGGTTTCTCAAAAGCAGAAAAAAGTTTTTATGTTCATAACGTAAGCTTGAGCTTAAATAACAGTAGTTTTACTCGTTTTTTCATCTTCAAAATTCTGAATCGTTTTTAAGGTCGTATGTTAGTGATTGGAGATTGCAATTTGTTGACTTTATGGCATCATTATTTGGTGCAGCGCTAACATCTTTAAAGGCAGCACTGTCTGTTGTATTGACATGAATTTTAATCTGGGCAACAACACAACGTAAATGACAGTCAGCGAAAAAATCACTGACCATCCAGGATTCGAACTGTCTTTTGTAGTTACGTAAGGGTGCTTAATTTGATCACAAGAAATTTCTAAATTATCTCTTGAAATGATACCCAAACATTTGTTAAAAATTGATTCCATTGTAATTAATCAATGCAGTACAAACACTTATCTGGCCAATTGCTGACCTTTGTAGCAATTTAGGGACATAATCAATTTGCAGACGAGCAATCGATCAGGCTGCCCAAGTTTCTCGTTCTATCTTTGCATTTTGTTCAACCGTGGCACAAAACAAGTAATATAATTAGACAATAATAACTGCTCACCATCTTTTTTGAGGTCATTGTTTAATATAAGATTAAAAATGACTGCTTATCCCAGACATTGAATTGGTCGGGTCAAGTAGCTCGGTTCGACCTTGCTTGGCTCGGGAGAGTTGCTTGGGTCTAAATTGATGATGTCCCATATAACTTAAAATACATAAGGACAATTTGATAACCAATACATGTACAGTCCTGTCAGCCTCTAATTTTTTTTCTTTAAGTCTATAAAGAACATACTATTATAAAGTTAAATTAGCAAACATTTTGAGCAAGGAGGTAATGAATACAGTAATTACAAAATTGTTCAAGATATTTCAAATCTGAATATGCAAATTATTGTCATTTTGATCATTTTGGCTGTACAATTTGCTTCATATATCGACGTAACAATCTCAAACATGATAGAGCTCTGGTAAATTGTTGGCAGTGATTCACAAAAAAGGAATGGTCTTTGTAAACAGACTTGAGGATTAAATATTGATACTTGATCAATGAATTGAATATGCATTGCACGACATACATCAACGTGCAGTCTTTTGCATGCACTATTGCTTGTGTGCAGCGCGTGAAAAGACTGCACGTCGATGGGCTTCGATCGATGCATATCAACAGCACTCTTAATATACCATTAGTCATTGCGGATAATTTTACTTATTATACATTATATATTTTATATACAGATTCCTGTCCTCTAGATTGGTTAAAAGTGGGGGTTTGGATTTAATCATACCCTCGAAATTTATTATTTTAGGGGCATAAATTTACTATGCCTGCCATACTGTGTTACATGCGCAATTTTAAAGAGTTCTTGCTCACAAACACGTGCTACGTACAGTGTGTAAGCTGGTTATATTTTACATAAAACACGACATGGCCTGCAATGACATAAACAAATATCGTATATCATCAAAACACCCTGTACAGTGCTTAAATGATTCTTTTAACCAACCACATGACAAGAATCTGTATAATATGTATGACCCGTCATATCGAAAGGTACCTTAAAGGTTCCAAAATAAAAATTGATTATTTTGGTCTCATCTGAAAGCTGAGATTTTAAGCTTTAAAATGGCACCTTACTTTTGGTTATTGGAATTTCGGTTGCAAAGTTACATCCAAATTGGCAAAAGGCATCAGGCTGATTCGAAAAACTACAGTTCTGAGAAAAACGAGTTAAAAGTTTTTGTACTAAATATAACTTTAATTGAGAGAGGATTTTTGTCTTGGTTTTAAACACATTGGATGTTGGAACCTGATTAATACAGGGTGTCCAAAAATTAACTACCCATTTTTAAATGCTTATAACTTTAAAACCAGGATTCGCATGGCAACTATATACATATGTATTGATAGAGGAAACTTGTAGAATTAATTTGGTACCAAACATGATATAATTGTCATTTTTGAAAATCATTTTCAACGTAAATTACGTCAAACGTAAAACGCCTACTTTCATACTGAGAAGAAAAACAAATGTGCAAGTTACATGTAGAGGAGGGATCAATCTTTGAAGACAGGAGAATCATTCATGATCATTTTAATGACCAATTCAGCGAAACAGCTTTTACAATGTTAAAACAAAGATTTTTGATTGTGGTTTTGTCTTAAAAATTACATAATGCTCATTAAAATGTTTTTAATTTGTCAAAGCGTAACTCTCGCATTATGCTCATCTTTAAATGGTACACAACAGCATTACCCCTTATTACACATTCAAAGTTACACTCACAGGGATATATCAAATTACCTCCTTTTTATCCAGATTAAGCTGCCTAGTGATTCAGAATATGTTCTAGATGGCCTCCTTGCAGATTTCAAAAAAATCTTTTACTTTAACGACAAAGCTCTGGACGTTTGTGCATGCGTTCTTCTTGATCTTCCTGTTTTCACTGGTGATGTTCTGTTTCAGGTCAGGAATAGTCCAGGGTGTTGGGATTTACTGTCCTTCAGATAACTCAAAAAAGTAATCGAGCGGACTTAAATCATGGGAGTGAAAGGGCCATGGTTTCTTTGTCTTGGGCAATATGATTGTTCATGAAAAAGTTAATTAATAAAGCCATTCTAAACCGTTTAGCTGTATGAGGCGTCATGTCGTCATAGTGAAGTGGCAGAAGAGTATCAACAATGTATGGTATATTGGCTCAACCACTTTGAACTTTCAGACCTTCTTGTTATCTTAGAAATTTACTGATTGCATAATGTTTGGTACCAAAAAAATTCTACAAGTTTCCTCTATCAATACATATGTCTATAGTTGCCATGCGAATCTTGGTTTTAAAGTTATAAGCATTTAAAAATGGGTAGTTAATTTTTGGACACCCTGTATGATAGAATAAACTTCAAAAGTAACATTTCTGATGAAATTAGAAATTCGACCTTGGACGTGATTTTTGACTTTGCTCAGCTTCAATGGCCCGTATCTCGTAATCTACTATACTGACCTTAAGGTACCTTTCGATATGACAGGACACATATATCGAAACCAAAAATGTACTACTTTTTAGTCAGGGTATGGTTTATAATGATTTCCCTTGGTGAATTCAAAACCATGGCTTTGCCCTCAGCTTTGCTTTGGGCATAGTGATGCCCTTGGGATCAACTCGAGAAAATTATTTATTTTCTTATTATAATAAATTGCGCTATAAAAGTACTGTCGCCTTAGAAAAAAAGTATAAATACTATCACTCTAGTAATTAACAATATGAAAGAGACTCTTGAATAAATTAGTACTACTTTCAATTTAGTACAAATACAAATTGCGTATTATAGGAAAAACAGAAGTAATAAAAATGTGAAAATGGAAAATATTGCACTAGGAATGTTCCTGCTGGATGTTCTATATACACTGTTCTTTATACACACATTGGGTTATGCCATTTAAATCAATAGCACCAAGATAAAAACAACAAAAAATGCATTGGGACTGATTCTACATGACTCAGACCAGAACTGATTTCCCAATTTTAACCTCTTTTGATGCAGATGGCTATATCTTTGAGTGAATATAAGAAACTCATGTCTGTAATAGCTGCCAGATATTCTTTTTATAAAAGGGAGCACTTCCACCTCGACCGGTGGTTGAATGGCTGGAAACGGCGGATCTGGCCGGTTGCTATTGTTATGAACAATGGCAACCGTCAGGAACTGCCAGTTCTGGGGGCAACCGCTTGTTGAGGTATAAAGTGGCCCTCTAGTGAAATTCCACAAAATCAAGAAAATTAACTGGACATATATATGTGCAAATTAACGAAAAAAGGCAAATGGCAGCTATTATACTTACAAATTTCTAGCACTTCTTTGATATATGGCATGGCCCAATGTGCAAATATCTCATATACATGAAATATAGTACTATAATAACTTCTACCTGAGAAACCAGGGGAGACCTATTACACAAATGTGATACCAAGCGAAATAAGCACACAGTGCACAAAATGTGCATAAACTTAGTACAACATTTGATACTGTAGTGCTTCCCCCTGGTCCAGCCCACTGTCATATATTCAAATATATACATTTCATATCATTGATTCAGATAACTTACTAAGAGTTGTTACACTTCACACACATAATCAATATTGATAAACAATGCTGAATTCTATTCATCTTCACATTAAGGTCATTTGGGGTCATGACCTTTGATGGTCATGACCTTTGACCTCTTCAGACACTCTCCACCGAAGACTCGTATCCTCTTATGTGTGTTAGACATGTTGCAAAGGTCAGGGAGGAAGCTAGTCCAAAAAGTATTGCTGACGTTACCTGTTGAAAAAATACAAAATATAAAAAGTGTTACATAACAAATTCTTCTTATACGGGAACGAGCCGTTGTTAATTCGTGATGAATCCACAGTTGATATTCAAATAAGCGGGTCACGCACGGTACAACGTACACGGAGGTGCGTTTATGCAGTACATACAAGTCGGCGCTCTGTTCATCGCGCGTCGGAAACTTGAGTACGTGCAAGGACTGGCGTTTGGGAACAGTAAAAACGATAAAGCAACAAACATCGAAAAAGTTGCATTTTTGCATCAGATTCTGCTAAATATTTTTATGAAGATGAGTATTAACTTGAAAACATTTAGAATTTAATGCATACATTTTCAGGAAAATGTTCGTTGTTGAAAGGTATTCAAACACGCTACAGAGTTGTTCATCGCCAATCAACAACGATGCATCCGATGCGTCCGCTTATTTTTATCCCACTCGGTTGGCTGAACAACTCTGTAGCGTGTTTGAATACCTTGCCTTAGTGTTACATAACATGAAAATTGACTAATTATACAATTCTTTGAGAACACACATATTCCTGCAAAATTGAAACTAAATGAACAATACAAACACAGACTACTGAAATTTCATGACACTTACACTGGAAATAAGGAAAATAACCAGCTTTTAGTATCTTTACATTCAAAATATTTCACCGTCATATGCATGTTGCAGTTATGCCTATGGGAGAAATCAATTCGACCTTTGCAGCCTTTAACTGGTTCTATTGACCAGTAACCCGTGTTATTGATCAATAACCCAAGTAGACAAGAAACCAGACATCATAATTAGACAGATCAATAATCAGCCCTGTATATTGTACATGGGCTAACTAGGGCAGTGAAAGCAACTGGGACCTAAAAATTGTCTTTCAGAAAAAGGGGCGGACCG
Source organism: Ophiothrix spiculata (assembly GCA_000969725.1). Taxonomy (NCBI): domain Eukaryota; kingdom Metazoa; phylum Echinodermata; class Ophiuroidea; order Amphilepidida; family Ophiotrichidae; genus Ophiothrix; species Ophiothrix spiculata. The sequence goes on along the minus strand of JXSR01S067502.1, from coordinate 11,702 downwards.
ACCAGAAAGAAATGACCAGTGAGATTGTAAATTGGTCATTTGATTCGGGAAACTGTTACTGACAACCCAGTGTATGTTATAGGCGCATATCTAGTGCAGTTTTCCCGTGGCACCCTAATAAAAACAAGAGATACCTCAAGCAAATATACACTGAAGTCAGGCCATTGAAAATTAAAGTTATGGCTAAAATTGTGAGATGGTGTATACCTTCAACACACAGTGAGATGCAGAGGTCACAGCCCAATACACGCTCACTGTGTGTCTTTGTATAGAAAAACAGACAATAACTGCAGTATGGCTACATTCATACACTGCACTTAGGTGAATGCATGGTCTGATTGCTTAACATTTCAAGAAAGTTTTTTTGTTTTTTTGGTATCAAAATATCCCTCCTTACTCATTTCAAAACTGAAATGTCTTGAGTTCTAATCTTTAAAATGATGCAGACATCTGAGTTTCGAAAAATCCAACCATGTGCCTTTAATACTTACTCTAATTTTACTCTTATAAGTATGAGTCAAAATAGAGATTGAAATTCCATAAACATTTTGTCCCATGTTAACCCATTCAGTGCGGCAGGCGGCTGTGGCCGCCCAAATGATTTTTTTTTTCATGACCAACTTTGTCTGACCATATCTCCACTAATACTAGGTTTTATGAGAAGTTTTTGGTATGTATAGAAAGAGGAAATAATGAACTTTTACAATATAGACATAGCAAGCATCAATTCATTCCCAATTTTTTTTATATCATTTTATATAAAATTATCATGATAAAAGTAGAATCAAAAATTCTTCTGTGTAGGGAATTTTCGTTGTGGTTAATTGTTATGCTAATTGAGCACCTTAGCAACCACTGCCATTGACCATAATAATGAATGGGTGTCAATAAATCAATACATGATTTCTTGGTATACATAATAGGCTTTATAGATTGAATTATGTTGTGTGGGGAAATTGAGAAGTTGCAACAGAAAATTGTTTTGACTTTTTTCTTTCACAAATTTAACTTACAAAAAATAAATTAAATAAAAAGTTAATAGCATGACAAGAAAAAGCATTTCATTGTTTACAAATGGGTTCAAAATTATTATCAATGATGCTGTTAATCATGAGAACTGGTGAGTTGAAAAAAATAAGTCCAGTGGGCCTATAACCAATAGTGACAATTTCAAAAACGATCCAGCACTGAAAGAGTTAAATACATTGGCTGTGGTTGGGTTTGAACTCAAGACCTACCAATTGGGAATCATTCACTGTTCCACTAACACCACACAATATCTCTTACCTTCATAAATAAAGTATGTTTGATCCATAATTCCTGCCACTGCATTCTAAGCACAGCCAGACCACATGGTATGTACGCATCTTTATTGCTATGATCACGACACCTGTGTGGAGAACAATTTCACAGATAATTTTGTTGAAGTTTCTTTAAAACTTCGAAGACATTTTCAAAATCTGTTTTGTGGAGTTCTCCAAATTGGCCAAAAATACAAAAGATAAAATCAACACATTGAGAAAGCCCTCTTATTACTGAGGAAAAATAGTTTGACAAAGTAGTGGGTCTACCTCTGCCATAACCAATCACATACAAGTTTATTTGTTTTAGCATGTCTTGGCACACTCTTCCACTGAGCTACTAGAGCTTACAGAAAAACCAAGAGTTCTAAATATCATTAGCTCGGTGGGTGTACGCTCACTATTCATCCGGAAAGCTGCGATAAGTGTTAAAAGGATTTGCTTTGGAAATCCTTTTTTGTGTCAATCTAACTGTATCATTAGCACTTTAATTAAAGAAACCAAACACCCCCAATTGCCATTAGGCCAAAAAGAATAATATGTTTGCTTGTCCTCGTCCGACCGACCGTTTTCCACGCTGCGACCATATAACTTTTTTTTTCCAAAAAGGTTTATTTTTTCAAAATGTTCACAAAAATCGTGAAATTCCGAAGACGAATGCAAGTCCCAGGTATGACGTCACAAATTAATATTCATATTTAAAAGTCTACCGATTGTGAACATAAACATGGAGGAAATCGGAAGGCCATAAATTTAGCGTAGTTTTTGGTACTTTTCTGCATATTTAAATGGATGATCGAGCATTTCTATTGCATTTAAACATCAAACGGAACACACAATCTAATTAAAATTGCAAAGATTGTACAGATATTTATAAGGCCTTTTGAGAAAAAGGCAATTTTAGTCGGGCAAGTGAAACTTGGTTGCCGAATTTTGCACCGGATTTTGCATTAGCGTACTTTTTTGCTACTTTTCAACATTTTAATGGATGAGCAAGTATTTCTATTGCATCTAAACATAAAACGGAACCCATAAACTTATGTAAAGTGAAAAATGTTCTTTGATTTTCATTTGGGTTTTTGAGATAAAAGCAATTTTACCTGGGAAAATAAGATATATAAAATAAAAAAATTAAAAAAAAAAAAACCTTTTTCCGACCGACCGACCGACCCTGGCTCGAGAAGGGCATCTATGGACAAGCAAACAATTTTTTGTGTGTGGCCTTATAAGGAAGAGAAAATGTGCCATTGACTTACTTTCTGTAGAGTTCCATAGCTATTGTTCTCCTATCCATACTACCATTAACAGCGTGCTTGATGCCAAGAGATTTCAGCAGACTGGGCCTAACCTCTATACCCTGTTCAACGATGTATGCCAGGTTGAAAATTGCCTAAGAATTAACAACAAAAATACATATAGTCTGTTATTACGAGCTGTTATTTCCCCTTAGGTCCCCTATTCAATGTACCAGTTAACAGCAATATTTTGTTGCTGTCTATACTCTCAGAGCCTCTCTACATCCTACGGTGAGCCAGGAATCTGCAATCAATCGCAACAAGCACACATTACCACCTTCTTTTACTTAAATTTTAAGTTCTACTTGGCAATGTCCATAAGTCAGGATATATAAGCCAAGGTAGTGGTGTAAATGAAACCGAGGGTGTTAATCTGTGCAAGTTATATACAGGGTGCCCCAATAAAAATGCATCACTTTTGTTTTTGACCATATCTCAGAAACCAATGGACAAAAATTAAAATTTGTTTCATGATAATAATAAGTATAGTTTAGTGTTTCATCGGTGAAATTTTGAGCAAAATCTGTTGAGCCGTTCTTGAGAAAATTAGAATTTTGTAAGGAGGCTCAAGTTTACCCCATTCCAATGGGGTTTACCACAGTAACTCATATTTGCAACTATTATCGATCTGAAATGACCAAGTCATCACAGTAGTAGGCAAACTCTAAATGAAAAACTCAATTCATTTATGGATAAATACCTTTTCAAGAATGTTATAAAACAACAACCACATCAGCAACGACAAAATAACAACAGCAACAGAATTTCAGAATTTGCATAATCAGATTAAACTTGAAAGCTTGTCTGATCACACTCGAATCCCTTCATTGTCCGGGATTTAGAACGTTGAATTGGACCAGGAACATGGTGATAATTATCATAAAGGTGCTTTGAAACTGATTGTAGATATGTGAAAAGCAAAGGTGCTTGAAATTTACTTAAACTGTACCAAAATTAATCAACATGAGGTCCCGGCATGAGCTACCATGGACTAACAGACATTCCACCTTTCACGAGAAAGTGAATTGACAATGCTATAGTTTTAACACATGTAGATAAAGAGACAGTCATGAAGATTTTCTTTTTTATGAAAAAACGCTTAAAACTCAGAATTGTTTTTATAGATTTCCGAAATAGACTTTCCATTTAAGGAAATCTCTGCCTTGGTTAAGTTTTTATTGAGAAACTGTGAGCTCGTTTTTTCTTTTTATTTAATGCTGCAAAAGAACAAAACCTAACCTTTGAATTAGGGTGCCACTTTCAGTGCTGCAAAAAATATCAAAATCACATTTTAGCGTCTATGCCATATTTTGTGATCTTTTTATGTCTGCTTTGTAAGTTTAAAATAAATTGATCAACAGTAACCAAAGACGTGTTTTATAGACGTGTTTTATTAATATGATAAACATGAGTTACTGTGGTAAACCCATTGGAATGGAGTAAAATTGAGTCTTCCTACAAAATTCTCGTTTTCTCGAGAATGATTCAATGGATTTTGCTCAACATTACCCCGATGAAAGACTAAACTATATTAATTGTTATTATGAAAAAATGTTCATTTTTATTCATCGGTTCCTGAGATATGACCAAAAACAAAAGTGATGCATTTTTATTGGGACACCCTGTATAAGTGCGAGTAAAAATTTGGCCCAAATCTAAGGGCTCAGTCACACATCAACATATAGAGCCCAATGTACGCCAAACATTCACGGTTTCAGTCATAGACATACATGTATATCGGTTACCCAATCCGAGTACACTATTCATAAGTTTAGAGTTTTATACGTTAATCTATATGCTTTAAGGGTTAAAAGCTGCTGTACCTCCTCCCTTGAACATCTCGTAGGATGGAGACGACAAGGCAGAAGCCACAATATTTGTACAGTTGATTTGATTAATGTTCCTTTTTAGTAGGTTTAACTAACTTAATTTAATTTTGTTCAGTTTGCTTATGTTATGTTATTATATATGTTCCTTAAATTAATGTACAGGATAAGTGAGCACTTTGTGTTTTGGGTTTTCTTTAAGCCCATTCATTTCTCCTAAATTACTTGCATATATTGTTTGTCTATCTGAAATGTAATTGTTTTGTTTATAAAATGTATTTATATACATATGTTTGTAAATTGCAAGTGATTTGAATAAATATTATTAATATGAGGAAACAATAAGTACTGACCATAGATTTAGAGGAGAGATACAAGGTGCGATGCATCATCGCCAAGCCTATCGACATAAACCTGAATACCCCCAATTTTGTCTCCATACCGGAATAAATGGCGACGTGCCTTGTATCTCCCCTGTATATCTATGGTACTGACTCACTTAAATACAAGACTGGTTGGAATTTGTGTTGTTGGTAAGATCTGGTAGTAGATAGTGCCATAGGAGTGAGGTACATTGGTCAGAAATGACTACCGATGATGGTGCTTGACCTCACTCATGAGGAGGCGGCTAGTAGTTTTATGCCTTTGCAAAAAGAGTTCCATTGCAGTTTTTGTGGCTTTAATGTAACACTCTCACACACACCTTTGATAGCTATGTTTATGTATCTACAACATTTACATCTGCCCTTAATGGAATATATTCTATATCTCCTATTTGGATTGTCAATCATCACCTCACTGAAATGCCTTGATATAATATAGAAGAACGCACGCTCTCTCTCTCAAATAATCTCCTCAGAAAGCTGGCATTGTTCCACTCTGACACGACACAAGAGGAATAGGTCTTACTCTTGCTTGTTTTACCATCATCATTGTGTGATTATTTTCAGATAGTGAAAATTCCACTACAATGCTTGATATATTATATTTAAAGCCTTAGGTCTCCAATACATTGCTCTTAA